>JASAOO010003430.1:0-60274 GCA_030849075.1 Zelonia costaricensis | reverse complement strand
AAGTCGAAGAAGTAGAGTGCCTCAGCCGGCCCCCTCTGCTGCGTCCACGGCGTCGCTGGTGTCTGCTGTGTCCCTCCCCCCACCCCCTCCTCTCTCCATGCCCACTCGGCAGCGCCGGGTGATGCGTGATCAGCGGTGTAGGGGATGGGGAGGGTCGGGGGCAGGGCGTTGCCGTGCGCTGCCTTCTCCGTGATCGTCTTGGTGGCGTTTCTCCGCCCGAGTTTTGATTTTGGCTCGTTTGTTCGCTTTACTTTCCCCCGTCATTTCCCGATTCGAAAAACAAACAAAAAAACGCCTTTGATAATAGAGAAGAGAAGACGGCGAGGACTCGAGGGCACGCGGCAGTGCGACGTGAGGCGCACAGTAGAGCGTGGTAGCGAACTCGCTCAAACACCGTCGCCCTCCCTGCTCCGCCCTCACCTCCAAGGTGAGACACTCTCAGACGTGAGGGCGCCTGCGTGCCTGTGCGCACGGGTTGCGGGAAGGCGTTGCCGGCGGTGGGGCTGCGCTTTGGCCGTGCCGACGCGCCGGTGTGGTGCATGCGCGTGGGTGGCCGCGGTGTGTTGTGAGAGCGAGAGGGTTTCGGGACGTGAATGGGGTGCCAGGGTACGCAGGAGACAAGTTGTTGGCCTGGGCGCAACGAGTGGCTGCAGCTGCTGAGTCTTCTGCGGGGCGTGAGGAATGTGTGGCCGACACGTGACTGACTGGCGGCTTCCTCCTCCCCCCCCTTGCCTCGTTGCCTGTCCCACAGAAGCACGTCGCCGTTCCCTTTCTCCCCCTCCCACGCCGCCACATCGCAGCCGCAACTTCCTGCTGCTCGCATGCACCAGTCAAACGCGGGCGGAGGTTGCGTCTGATGGACCACATGGACTGAAGCACGTCGCACACTTTCTCTTTTCCCCCCCTCCTCCCTTATCCTCGGTGACTCTGTGCTTTACGGCTGCATGGCAAACTCAGGAGCACGTGCAAGAACACACCAATACACACGGACACACAAACCCGCACACAGACACCGCGCGATCCCCTCTGGCAGCCCTCACTGCTATTCGCTCCTCTGGCTGTTTATGCGGAGATATCAACACGCCGACGCACGTCACGTTCGTGTTCGTCGCCACTTCGCACCTCGTTCTTTTTTAGCTTTTCTTGCTTGTACAGCTGCGGCGCTTTAGATAGACAAACACTCAGACGCCATCGCACACACGTTGGGCGGGCACCATATTCCGCTGTAGTGCAACGTACCCGGTCCTTCTGCCTTTCCTGCAGCCTCTTCCGGCTTCTGTAGGCAGACGTCGTGCTTCTCTAGTCGTGTATCCTCCTCCTCCAGCCCCCGAAGCCCTCACACACACGTGCGTCGGCGCGTGCGTGAGTGTGCGTGTGTAGTCTCCCACACTTCACGAGTGTCGCGGCCGCTTTTTTCCCACGTCTTTGTTAGTTTGTTCTCCTTCGTCTCTCTGTCTGTCTCCCGCCTCCTGCTCCCCTTTGCCCCCACCCTCTCGTGTTTCTTCTTTCCTCGAGTGCCTCTGCCACCGGCCACACAACTCCTCACGGCGTAGCATCTCTCGCTGCCCCACTTCCCCCCCCCCTTCCCCCCGTCTCCCGCTCCGTGGCACTGTTCTCGCCTCGCCTCGTCTCCCTTCTCGCCTCTCCCTCCCCCCATCAGTCACATCGTTCAGTTTTCCTCCCCCTTTTCCGGCTCTGTGGAGTAGCCACGCGCACCTTGGCGTTGCCACTGCCACTTGTGTTGCCGTACTCCAACTCTCCCTCCCCTCTCCGACCTTCCCGGCTCTGTCCTTCTCCGCCTCCGCCATTAGTTCCACGCCCCACTCTCTCACGCACGCACTCCGTCCCTCTCTGCTGCGTGGGAGCGCTGCGCCATCCGGGGGCACCGTCAACGCCGGTGTTTTTCAAGGCGTGCTTCTCCTGCAGGCGCGGCGCCTCATCTTCCGCTTTGTATTTGTGTGTGTGTGTGTGCGTGTGTGTGTGTGTGCGTGTGTGTGTGTGTGTGCGCCGTTTGACTTCGTTTCCATCTTGCACCACGCTTCACCTCTCCTCTCCTCGACATCTCTATCTACTCCCCCCCTCCTTTGCCCCTCTGACTCATCGTCCATTCTTTTCTTCCTCTGCGCCCTCCTCCGCGGGTGCGCTCGCGTGTGTGTGTGTTTGTGTTTCCTCCCCCTCTCAGCCCTCTCCTACTCGCTGTCCCTCCCCCGCCCGCGTTGGGGCACACGATACTGCGCGTGTGCCGGCACGCCCTTCTCTTCCACCCCTCCACCCCCTCCCCGCCTTCCTGCTGCTCCTGTTACGCGTCTGGCGAATCACCTCGTCCATTCCCCGACTTCCCTTTCCGCTTTGTTCCCTCCTCCTTCCTTCCTTTCTTGTGTGTGCGTGTGTCTCTCTCTCTCTCGAGCTTCGTCACTTCATAGACCCCGAAACTGCGCGTGTGCGTGTGCGTGTGTGTGTCATCGGTCGGGCCACGGCAGGCGCCTCGCTACACGCGCGCCTTCAGCGATCACCGTTGCACGTTTCTGTTTTGTTTCCTGTCGCGCTGCGGCTTTACTTTTTCTTCTTGCACCACCGAGACGACGCGAGCACGGCACCGTGGCCCCCCCTCCTTTGACTGACTGAGCAGACCACTCTTCTTCTTTTTCTCTTGCTCTCAAGAAGGCGCTCACACTTGGTTTGAGTCTCGTCGACTCCCTCGCCCAGTCCTCCGACCTGGCTGGCGCTGCGCACTTACCATCCGGGTTTACGAAGGCACACACACACACACGAATCAGGAAAGGACTCTGTATTGGCCGAGGTCCAGCGATGATTCCAGTTCTCAACATGAACAACATCCACCGCTTCACCGGGGCCGCCCAAACCTCGCCCGGCAGCGGTAGTGCGGGGCACAACGTGAACAACACCAGCGCCGGCAGCGGTGGAGCGCGGATGATGACGGGTCGGCAGGTTTCGCCGCGCACCTCCTACCTCACCTCCCCGCGCGAGACGTCGAGCCTGTGTTCCGCACACCTCACGCGTCGTGCGGCGGATGTGGCCGGCATGCTGGAGATGAACCCGCTGCAGTGCGGCAACGTGCCGGAGCTGCAGCGGAAGCTGGTGGAGACGGCGGAGTGGGTCGTGCGACTGCGGCACTGGTACGTCCACCAGCTCCAGGAGCGCGACCTCTGGTACGAGGGCCGCCTGCGTGGGATGGAAGAGGCCTTCCACGCGGCCGTGGCGGCCGGGGCTGCTGCAGCGGCGGCGACTTCGGCGACGGCAGACGCTGCAAAGACGCACGCGGTGGTGGAAGGCCGGGCCGCCTCACAGGCAGGGCCGAGCGTGTCGCCGGAGCTCGTGACGCCGTCGACCATCACCGCCACTCGCAACGGCGCGTCCGCCAGCACGGCACTGCACCCCGGTGACGAGGCCGAGGTGGACGGGGACGGCGGTGGCGGCAACGCCGGTGGCACCCCGCTACGGCACCGGGGCCGCGCCCACAAGAGTCCCAGCCGAGCCATCACCAGCCACAGCAGCAGCCCGCCGCCGGTAAACCCGCACGACGCCCCCGCGCCGCCCCGCGCCCTCCAGCACGGCGACGGCGACCGCGTCGTCACGCTTGTGGGCAGTCGGGGCGCAGGCACAGGCGGCAGCACGCCCCTCCGCGCAGGCCACCTGCGACGGGCGGCCGCCCTCCCCGGTCAGCCAGCCCGCCGCGCCGCCTCCGCCGGCGCGAGTCGGCGCGCCCCACCCCGACAACAGCCGCCGCAGCGAGGGGAAGACGGCGGCGACGTCGTGCGCGGGGCCATGCGGCTGCCCGCTGTGGACCGCCCCGTGGCTGCCGCCGACCCACTTGCGGACGCCGACGAGGGGGAAGAGACGTCGGCTGCGGGTCTGCGACACGACGGGGTGTCCGCGGCCGCCTCCTCCTCCACGCCTCTGGGTGGTCTCCCCGGGTCTGCGCAAGTGCCGACTGCACCCACCCCCGCTGAGGCGTCTGGGCGCCTGGCGGCCACCACCGGCGGTGTGGGCACCGCGACGAGTGACCGCCGCAAGAGCGACTCGCACAGCGCGCGGAAGCGCTTCTACGCAACATCGCCACGAGTGGGGGCCGCGGGCGCGCCAATGGGCAGCATGCCGCCGTACGCGCTCTACCTTGATGCCGGCACAGCGCGCGGCAACGGCACCGGCACCGCCGCCGCCGCCGCGCCTGGCCACGGCTCCGGCGGCGGCGGCGGCGTCGCGGCAGTGCCCGGTGCGGCGGAGAACGCCCCGCAGCGCATCAGCGACTACGTTTTCTCGAGCAACACCGGCAAGGCAAGTGCGGGCGAGCACGTGCCGCGGCGGCGGAGCGCCAGCAGCGGGGCCCACCGTCTCAGCCGCGTCTGCGCCGCCGGTGGAGCGAAGAACAGCGGACGTGCCGGTCTCGGCGCATCTAGCCGGAACCACCGCGGCGGTGGCGGCGGCGGGAGTGACAGCACCAGCTCGCAGTAGCGTGCGCGTGCCTGATGTCTGCGCCGTCTTTTCGCTTCTCTCCTCTGAACCCCGTTGACCCCCTCCCCCCCCTCCCCACACCCCCGTTGTACCTTTCTCTTCTGGGGTGCCTTGGGCACCAGGGTTCGAGGCAGTGCAGGTACGCGGGCGCACACCCGCCCACACTCGCAAGCGTCAAGGCACCGGCACACCAAAAGACTCACGCGAAATCAACAAGGTGCAATGAGGTAGCGGAAGTGGTCCGTGCAGACGCAGGCGGTGAGTCGCGCTACACGGAAAAAGATGTCACTCGCTTGTGGCCGACGTCGCCTTCCCGGCGCGGCTTGGGCCCCGTTCACTGAGGTGGAACCAGGGAGGGGCACCCGCGCTTCGAGGCCCTCTCCCCTCCCTCGTATGGCGTGCTGAAGACGGCACGCGCATTGCGAGAGCGTCCATCACCCGACTGGTGCCACGTTGACACACCGTGGCTGTGCACTCCAAAGTGAAGCTGCAGTTATTGTGCGCCGGGTGCGACTCGATGCTGCTGTGTCCAAATCCGAGTTTTTCGAAGTCTTCCACTCTTTCCCCCACCCCGTCACTACACTTGGCTCCTGTGTCCGCCGCCTCTCTCTCCCCCTCCCCTCCCCCCTGCCTCGGTCACCGTCATCCTGCCGTTGCCTCAGCTGCGCACACCGGCGCCGCACGTAGGGCCACTACACACAACGACATCGCCGCTCTCCTCTCTGGCCACTTTCTTCTCACTCCTACATAGATCGCTCACGCTCACAGCTACACGCACACACACACACACACACACACACACACACACACACGCACACGGTGGCACACACCAGTGCAGCCCCGCCGAGGCCGTTTTGCTCCTCTTCCAGCGGCTGTCTGCACCACGCGCTTCGTGCTTCTCCGGTCCCCCCACCCCTCCCATCAGCGGCAGTCGTTGCGAAGGACGTGGGGAGCCCCTGTCACTCCTCTGCCCCCTCCCTCGCCCCGCCAGTCACAGGTGCCTCGACGTGTTTGTGCTGCCTGCACTCAGCGCTGCAGCCCGTGCTGCCGCGCACATTGGAGGCGGCAGCGCCGCGGTGTGCTGCAAGTCCTGGCTGTGGCCCTCCCCGCCCTGCCCCCTGACAGAGCGGGACAGGCCAACCGCTTCGCTACCCGGCAGCGTGCTGATTCGGTTTCTTCTCATTTTCTCCTTTCACTGCCTTTAGATCCCTCCACCCGTTAGACACACACACACACACACGTGCACACCCCTCTTATAGTTTCAGATCCGCCCCCTCCATTTTTTTTTTTACTGTGGTGACGACGCGTACATCGACGCTTGAGGTTTGCCCAGTCTACCACCCCTGCTTTCTTCTCCTCCTCATTCCTCCCCCCGTCGCGTGTTCGGCTTCGGCGATGGACGCCTTCAGCCGCAGCAAGTCGTACAGTCAGACCGCCACCACCCCGCCGCTGTCCCAATCCCAACCACAGCAGCAACATGTGGTCAAGAATATTCTGAAGAGCGTGGAGAGTCACGTGCGCGTCATGTCCGCGCTGGAGCGCACCGCGACGACATCGAGCTGCACCGCGCTGCGCCTGCGACTGCCCGACGGCGTCGGCGACACCGGCGCGGCGTCGCCAGCGTCGTCGTCATCGCAGGGCCAGCCGCCGGTGGGCAGCCAGTCCAGCAGCGGCGGCGGCGGTGGGGCGTGGTCGCAGCCCTTCAGCGTGACACGCGTGCACCGCGGCGGGACGACGGCGCGCTTCTACGAGGAGGTGGTCGCCCCGTGTGTGTCTAACTGCACCTCCGGGCAGAGCTACGTGTTCCTCGTGAACGGGCCCCCCGAGAGCGGGCGGAGCCAGACCCTCTACGGCAGCCCCCACCACAGCGAGCTCGGCGTTGTCGAGCTCGCCGCCGCGGACCTGCTCGAGCGCATGGCGTCGCGTGGCAAGGTCATCATGCGGCACCACCGTGACGGCGGCGGCGCGGCGGCGGGGAAGGAGAACGCGGACCCCGTCAGTGGCACGCAGGCGTCTGCGACGGGCGCTGGCGGTGGCGGGCGAGCAGAGGAGAGCGCTGACGTGGCCATGACGGGCGGCATCACCGTCACGTACGCAGCCTTCACAACCCGCGGCAGCAAGATGGTCGAGACGGAGACGAGCGAGCCGGTCCCGCTCGTCGAGTTCCCGCCGCCGCTGGGACTTGTGCCGCTGCCCCGCATGCGTCTGCTGGAGGACGCCAGCAAGGCGGTGTTGCTGCCGGAGCGCAAGCACGTGGATACGTCGTGCGTCATTCAGTTTCACGTGTACGCCCCGGTCGACACGACGGGGCGGCGCTCGATGGCGACGCTCACCTTCGTGGACGTGGCCGCGATTCGCGAGCCGCTGTGCAAGGAGGTGTCGCACCTCCTTGAGACGGTGGAGCGGGTGGCCGGGGTGTCGAGCAGCGGCGGCGACCCGAGCTTCAAGGAGACGAAGCTGACGACGCTGCTGGAGCCGGCGCTGGTGGGCTACATCACGCTCATCTCCATCACCACCGTCAGCGGGCGTGCCGACTTGTACGACTCGACGTGCACGGCGCTGCGGTTTGCGAGCCACCTCAGCCGCATCCACCAGGTCCTCATGCTCATCCACATGAACGCGCCCCGCTGGATCTTCGACACCGCCGTGAGCCTGGAGCAGCTGCGGGCGCGACGTGACGAGCTGATGGCGGAGCACTACGCGCGCGGCGTGTACGACTACTACGCCCGCGCGTCCCACTGGCTGCAGGCCAACGTCAGCGACGTCGGCGACAGCGTGGCGCACCTGCTGGAGGAGACCGCCGCGCTGCGGAAAGACATAGCCCGTGCGGTGGAGGAGATGGCGACGCAGCTGCAGGCCAGCATCGAGCGCGAGGACGCTAGCTGCCGCGGAGAGGTGGAGGCGGCGCGGTCGGCCTACGAGGCGACGACGCGCCTGTTGGATGAGGTTCGGCGGCTCGACGAGGTCATCACGGCGCAGCAGCAGCGCATATCGCATACGGACATGCAGAGCAGCCAGCACATCAGTGAGATGCGGCTCGAGATCTCCGCCTTGGAGGCCAAGGCGAACAACCGGCAGCAGCAACTGCAGCAGCTGGAGAAGGAGATGAAGCTCTACCTGCTCAAGACCGGCGAGGTGAGTGCGACGCTGCTGAAGACAGCTGAGGAGACGCAGTATGTGCAGAGCAGCTACGCCATGTCGCACGAGCTTCTCGACCTCCAGCGGAAGCGGCGCCGACTCGAGGCGGACTTGGAGCTCGCCTCTCACGTGGCGCAGCGCACGACGGACACGATGCGCGTGGATCGGGAGCGGCGCTCACGCATCTCGCGGCTGAGTGCAATGCAGCAGCGCGTGCACTCGCTGCGTGACACGGTGCACAGCTCCTCCAGCAACCCCCCAGTCGCCGCCGCCGCCTCGTCCGCGCCACCGCTGCAGCGCACGGTGTCCGTGGCAAGTCGCAGCGGGCAGGCGCGGTGAGTCCACAGAGTTGGTTGCGACGTGTGGTGACGCGGAACTGGGTCGTTCCTTCTCTCCTGCAGTCTTCGCCGCCTCGCAGACTTCCCACACACCAACAGACGCACACGAATCCTCACCTTCCCCCCCCCCCCACACACACGGTGTGCCTGACAGCTGGGGAGCGCGGACCCCTTGTTCACGCGCGACGCCGCGGCAACACATTGTTCCTCCGTCTTCTCCCTCACTCCTTGCTGACGTGGTCAAGTCCGCCACTTCAGCTCTTCGGTTTTCGCCTCTTCCACCTGTTTTTGTTTTCATTGGAAAGAGGTTTGCTGCTGTCGCCGATGGTGCTACCGCCGTTGCTGACGGCGCGGCATCAGTGCACACAGTCACCCACGCACTCAAGCTCCTTTGTGTGTGTGCATGTGTGAGTCTGATTGGCTTCCCTTAGACACCTCCTGTTTCCGAAGTTCGTGGTTGTTGTTGCCGCGTGGATGTACTCTCCCCCCACCCCCGCGCTCTGAACAAGCACACATGACCGCAGTTCCACTGGGGCATTTCCGGGCCAGCTGGCGCGGTGGTGTCGTTGCCTCCGTGCCTGACCCGATGCGGCCGCTTCACCTCCCCCCTCCGTTGGGCGCAGAGAGGCCGGCGCACGCGCAGGTGCTCCTTGTTGCTGCGCTTGTGCCACTCTGCGGGCGCAGAGGACCGCCGTTCCCCCCCCCTCCCCTCCTCACCCACGGAGAGGCGCTACGTCCGACTCTTTTGCTTGGGTCTTCGCGACGCCACCACCACACGCCGTGACAGACCGCCAGCGTGTGCGTGCCTCGGGACGCCATCGACCGAAGCAAGCGGCGAAGCACGAGGCTAAGCTGCGCGATGGACGCGCAGAGAGGGGCGACTTGGGGGGAGGGGGAGGGAGGAGGACGAGAGGTCGTGGAGCGCGAGGCTGCGCTGCCTGGCCCTCTGCCCACCAGTGCGCGTCTGTGTGTGTGTGTGTGGAGGCGACACACAGAGCTCTGCTGGCCCGTCGCAGTTCTGCGCACGGACGCCAGCGTGTGGTCGGCACTCTCGCCCCATCATGCCGGGCAGCGCATGCCTCCCTCCCCTTCCTCCCCCCTCCCCGGCTCTTGGCCGCATCTTCGCCACCGCCCNCAACGTGACACGCGTGTGTGTGTGCGTGCGTGTGTAGTCACATTCGTCTCTGCTTCTGAGCACACATTTCTCTCGCTGGGCTCATCAGCGACGCCCACGTGTCGTCCATCGCGTGCATTGTCTCCCCCCCCCCGTTCCGCGTGTGTTCGATCCCACACGTTCGAGTACGCGTTGCGTTCTTCTAGATCGTCATGATGCACGAGCAGCAGCAGCCGCCTCAGCAACTCACGTACAGCGCCGCTCCATTCGCGCTGTCGGAGGGCGTCGACCCGACCACGATGGGCGGGAGCCCGGAGACGACGATGCTGAACTCCGTCGCCGGCACGAGTGCCAACTCGCTGCAGCAGGTGCGCAGTGGCAGCGCCAACCGCCAGCAGCAGCAGCTCCTCCGGGAGAGCATGGGTGGGCGCGGGTCCTACATTGCGGCCATGCGGCGCACCAGCGCCCTGCCGGTGCCGCAGGGCAGCGTCGGCGCCAACCCTCTCTCCTCGACACCCACGTTCCACGCAGCAGGCGGCACCACCGGGGCGGCGGCGCCGATGTTGATGGGGCCCGGCGCTGTGGCGGGGTCGCAAGGGGGCTGGGGCGAGCCTGAGCTCGCGGCGCCACTGCAGGACGCTGGCAAGGAGCAGCAGGAGCTGTCCCCCGCTGGGGAGGACTTCGTGCACGAGATACTGGCCATGAACACGCTCGCCATGGAGCAGTGCTACGCGGCGCTCGCGGCGGGGGCGACGGCGAAGGGGGCGACGGCCGGGGGCGCGGGGGCGATGGCCGGCGCGGCGGTGGCGAGCGGCACCCCCAACGTGACCGCTGCCTCAGAGGAGCCGATGAAGATCTTGAGCGAGGCCTACCTGCGGCTTGACGAGACCTCCGCCGACGACTTCCCGGCCCCCCTGCTGGACCAGCTCAAGGCCACGACGCTGAACAACATGGGGGTCGTGGAGTGCAACCGCGGCCAGCCCCGCCAGGCGCTGAGCCACTTCGAGGCCGCCCGGCAGCTCGAGGAGAACAACGACATGACGTCGCCGTCCGTCGCCCTCAACACGTGCGCTGCGTACAACGCGCTGCGCATGTTCGACAAGGCCACCGCCGCCGCGCTGGAGGCCATCGACATGCTCCGCTCGCTCGAGGTGCAGCGCCAGCGCAACCGCCGTCTTGCCGCCGCAGCCGCGGCGATGGACGGCACGGGTCCGTCGTGGGGCGGTGGGAGCGCTCGGGGGCCGGGTGCGCACGGCACGGCAGCGGGCAACGGCACCAGCGCAGACGCGGAGGAGTCGACCACGGCACTGCTGCTGCAGGCGGCCGCCGCGCCGAAGATTGCGGACTCGCAGAACGACGCGCTGTGGGGCGCGGCGTGGAACAACTTGGCCATTGCGCAGATCAACACGGCGCGTGGGTCGAAGGACACGAGTGAGCACACGAATTCGCTGGCGCTCTTCCAGAACGCGATGCGGGCGACGCAGGAGCTGCTCGGCATGCATCACCCGATGTCCAAGGCCATCATCACGACCTTCCGACACGTGCGCCGCTCCCTGCGCAACAACGGTGCCTTCAAGCAGCACCGCGCGCTGCTGCGTGCGCCGCTGCCGCCGGTCGATCCACGGGAGCGGGAGTGGGAGGAGTCGCAGGTGGAGCCGACGGCGGGGCACACGCGGCACGGCACGCTGCAGCATCAGAAGCAGCAGCTCACCATCACGTTCCGCGGCGAGGTGACGGGCGGGCAGAAGCTGACGGAACGGGTGGAGAGCGACCCGTACCCCGGTGCCGCCTCGCAGCCGTACCAGCGCTCGCAGCATCGCACCAGCACCGGCCGCGGCGCGACGGACGCGACCCGCAGCCGCAGCCGCTCGAACAAGAGCAAGAAGAACCGCCTGATGACGACAGGGGTGTCCCGCATGGTGCGGTGCATGCCGCTGGGAGGCACGCTCGCCCGCGCTAACGTCATCTACGGCAACCCGCACCCGCTCCTGTACTCCCCCCCACCGCCCCAGGTAGCCGACGACGACTTCGCCGAGCAGGGCGGCGCGGCGGCGGCGGTGGCGGCGGCGCCCCACAGCGGGCGGTCCCGGCCGCAGCCCAGCGTCGCCCGCTACGACAGCCCAGCGGCGTGGGAGGGCGGCGGCGGTGGTGGCGCACCGACGGCGAGTGCGCGCGGCGGGGCGGCGAGCGGCCGCCGCACGCCGCAGCCCCCCGCGAAGGGGCGCGGGCAGCGGCAAGAGGCGGCACCGTCAGGGCGGGGGCGTGGGGGGCCGGGTGGGGCCGCCGCCGCAGCGTCGTACCCCGCCCCTCCTCCCGGTCCGCCCGTGTCGCAGTCGCGCACCCCGCCGCCAGCACCGGGGGCCTCGAAGCTGCTGCCGCCGATCGGCGCCGCCATGAGCGCACCCGGGTTCGCGCCGCCGCCGCCCGCCGGCTGCTACGCCGCGGTGGAGCGCAGCGGCGAGGGCCCCGCCAACTTCGGTGCGTCGCTGGGCAACCCGTCCACCCTCTTCAGCGAAGCCGCCCTTAGCACCGCTAGCTCCGTGTACATGCACCGCCCTCTGCCGCCATCGGGGCAGCAGCAGCCGCCGTACTCGTCGTACCCGCCGTCCGCGCGTCTGGGTGGGTCGCCGGGGGAGACGGCGCTCATGACGCACAGCGGGACCGACGGCGAGGCCGCTGCCGCCGCCGCGGCGCACGTGCATCAGTCGAAGATGCTTCTGCTGGCCACGCCCTCCGGGACGGTGGGGACGACGTACCACCCGCTGGAGGTCGGGGCGGAGGGTCAGCGGCAGCTCGCCCCCTACCCTGCCTCGCAGCCACCGTCCGTCCCGCTGGGGGACGGCGCGGGTGCCGCGCATGAGCTGTTCCGTGGCATGTGGGTGACGGCGGACCCCAACTACGTCCACCGCGGCCCGCGCGTGTTTGGGCGGCCGGCGTACTACACGATCGCCACGACGCTGGACGTCACGGAGGAGGGCGTCGGCGGGAACACGAGCGGCGCGGAGGGAGACGACGAGGCAGCGGGGGCGGCGGCGGCTGGCGCAGTCGGCAGCGCTCCCGCCTCGGCGCCGACGGACTCTGCGGTGGCGCGGCGTGTGTTGCCGACGCTGACGTACAGCGGCAGCAGCGACGAGGACGAGGACGGGGAGCCGGGCGAGCGGGCGCACACCGGCGACGCCGCCGGTCGCGGCGCGAGTGAGGCCGAGGTCACCCAGTCCCATCACCGCATCTCCGCCTCCACGGCGCGGCGGTCGGCCTCGGCGTCGGATCCGCAGCCGGCGCCGGGGCTTGCCGAGACAGCCCGCACGGCGTTGTAGGCGAGAGGGAGATGGGGGAGGGAGGGCGCGGTGCCATGCGGCAACGCTTGCTTGTCGCTGGGGGGGGGTGCGATGCAATACCTCCCCTCTTCCAGCGTACGCATTCGCCGGTGTCTTGACCGATGACGCGTGACGTTGTGTCTGCTGATGTGTGTGCGCGTGTGTGCGCGCTTCTTCATTACTTGTCCTGAGCTTTGTCGATGTACACAAGAGGGCGGGTACGGCTTCGGCAGAGGTGTTCACGCGTGGCGGCGAGTGCAGTGGCTGTGGTGGCGCTCCACGTCGCCTCTCCCTATTCCCCCCCTCCCTTCACCCTCCCACCCCTCACGCAGACGCGCACACGCATACACGCGCATGTGTCGCCTGCCGCTGTCGCTCCTCGGTCTACTGGAATGGTCGACTGCAGTTCATGTATACTACTACTTGGCCTTGGCTGATGTCGCCCTCCTTCTTTTCTTCCTATTTGAGTCCACCCTCCTCCTTCGCTCCCCCCCTCACCCACCCACCGGCGCGCGCTCGCGCTCAACTGCCGCGGAGTCCCCATCGCGGTCACGCGGGTAGGAGCGAGCGGGGGGGGGAGAGGAAGGAGCCGCTGTGCGTGAGTGCGTGGACTCACGCATGCGCGTGCTTGTATGTGTGTCTAGGAGCAGAGCGGCTGCACCGCTGCTGGGAAGTTCACTGTCTCCTCCAACGCCGTCTTGTCTGGTGTGTTCCTGTGTGTGTCTGTATTTGTGTGTGATTGCGGAGGTTGAGCTTCGTTCGATGAGTGTGCATGTACACGTTATGCCTGCCAGTCCGCGTCAACGCATCAAATCCGAACAAAAAGAAAATACGAGAGGGGAAAATACTGGAGCAGACACGCCGCATCGACACGCTGCGGGCGCCGGGGGTGTGGCGGCCGTGGCGAAGGTCTGTTTATGTGCAGTGGAAGGGCCGCCTCGAGCGCTGCTCTGCGCCGTGTGCTAGGTCTGCGTGCTTGTGTGCGCGCGGCTGCGGGCGAGTGCGGCAGCCCAGCATTGAGTCGAGGCGCATTCCAAGCCGGAGGCCCCGCGTGCGCGGCGTGCGCTGAAGATACGCACGCACGTGTGTGTGTGCGGGTGTGGGGGGGGCCCGTTGCAGACCGCGCGCTTCTCGTGCTACGCCGTGCACGCGCGCCGCACCCTCGGGGGGGGGGGAATACACGGGCACGCGTGAAGTACGGCTCTTGTGCTTCCTGCTCCGGCAAAGGACCTGCCAGGCACAGTCATCCCATTTGTGCTCTCTCTCCTCTATCCTCCACTTTAACGTATTGGGACGTCTGCTCGGACGTGGCCTTGAGGCAGGGGTGCCCGCACTGCATCCCTTGTCGCCTCTCCGCCTCCCCTCCCTTCACCACCTGACGCGCGTCGGGGTGCCGCATCCTCAGCACACGGCTTGCAGGACACGCAAGGACGTGGCCACGCACGCCAGGAGGCCGCTTCCCATTTGCTCCACTCAGCGCTGCCCCGGGTCGTGACGACACACACACACACACATACACACAAACGCATTCGCCGGCTGTCACTTCGCGACGTCACTCTCGCGTCCCCTCTACTGTTGCGTCACGGCACTGTGCTGTGCGCCTTGTCGAATGCACCGCGCCATCCAGCGGAAGCTCTCCGCGCATGGGCCGTCGCGGGAGCACCGGCACGATCGCGACCGCGACGCCGCGTCTGCGTCCGCGTCTTTGCCTTCGTCCAGCGTGTACGGCGACTCCGACGTGGGGAGCAGCAGCAGCGGCAGATACTCGTATTACTCGGAGGGCTCCGACTCGTATCGAGCAGGGAGCTCGTCCTACAGCTCCACGTCTGTGTCGACGGCGTCGGAGGCGGCGAGCATTGACACGGCCGGGTCCGCCGGTGCCGCCTCCGACGTGCTCACGCCATCCTCCGCCTATGTGCGTGCCGCGAACAGGCCCGAGAGCGGCACGTTCACCACCACCGCCACCACGACCACCGCGATGACGCCCCCGACACCGTCTCCGATCTCCAGCTTCGATCGGCAGCGCGCCACCTCGGGGACGGCGAGCGATGGCGCGAGGGCGAAGGCGGCGACGTCGACCACCGTCAACGGAGTCACCGTGGACGACGCGGATGCGCTGGTGCGGCCGCTGCGCTCGCCCAGCCTCGCCTCGTCGCCGTCATCGCCGCCCACATCGCCGCCCTCCGGTGACGCGGCGGCGTCGGTGACACGCGTCGTGGCGCTGCGGCCGAGCCTCACAGGCGGCGGCGGCGGGGGGCCTGCGGGGGCACCCGGGGATGGGCGGGTGTGCCCCGTCAGCCCGTACCACTTTTCAGAGGAGGAGCTGCTGCTGGCCCGTCCTAGCTTCCCGGCCGACGGGGACGGCACGAGCCACACGAGCGGGGAGGGGCGCGGCGGCGCTGGTGGCGGTGGTGGTGGTGGTGGGGAGGCCCCGCCTGATGTGGTGGACACCATCCACACCGTCCCCATCGCCATTCCGCCGTCACCCAAGGAGGCGCGGCGCCGGCGGGATGGCGGGAGTATGCCCTTCCCCACGCACCTCACCTTCCGCATTCTCCCCCAGCCCCCCGCCACCGTCTGCGAACCGCAGCCGCCACAGCAGGAGCGGGGCGGTGAGGGGAACGCGAAGGCGAGGAAAGGCGCTGACAAGGCCCGCAAGACGACACTGACGTCCTGCGGCGGGTTCTTCAGACGGCGCCGCGCCGAGGCCCGCGGGGCCGCGGACGAGCGTGCCGCCGCACGGCAGCAGTCGCACCGCAACGCGCTGCGCAGTCACCACATCCCCCTTGTGAACTTCCGCACGACGCGAGAGCGGCCCCCGCACGGTGGGGACGGGGGTGCCCCGCTGTACGCGCTGCCCACGGTGGAGGAGGCCGCCGGGTACCGCATGCTCGAGGACGACGTGATGGGGACCGAGGCGCGGCCGAGGATGTTGCAGGAGGCGATGCGGCAGCAGCACCGGCCGGCGAGTGGGCTGCGGCTCAATACGTTCTATGCCTTTGGCCGCCGCGCCGGAGGTGGGCCGCACGGTGGGGGGCAGTCTGCGTTCATGCACGAGAACGACCCGCAGCGGTTCTGGGTGGCCCACCTGCACGAGCGCGCGCACGTTCACCTCGAGCCGATAGAGACGGAGTAGAGGGCGTAGGTGTGTGTGTGTGTGTCCATCTCCCGCCCCAACGTGTGCTGTGCTGGAGTTGGGTTGGAGGTGACTTCGCCGGCGCCGTGTGTGAGTCTGGAGTTCCTGCGCTCGATGTGGCACCTGCGATGTCCAAGGCCGCGACATGCCTCCTTCCCGTACGGCCCATCCATTCCCAGTGTAATGCACTTCGCGCCCCTCGCCCCTACCATAGCGCACGCAGCCGCACGGTGTAGCGCTTCGGGTCGTGGCCGTGGCTGTTGCGTTTGGATGCCTTCTTGGCTCTTTCTTGTTCTGCCTTCTGCTACATCAGATCCCTTGTATTTGTATGTGTGTACGTGTATGTGTGTCTGTGTGGAAGGTTGATGAGAGTCGGAGAGGATCAGAGTTCAAAGCACGGTCTATGATGCGGCCGAACGCATCCTGCAGCTTGACCTCACATGCACACAGTTACACACAGACCCACAGGCACGCACATCAGCGCGTACTTTCCGCTCTGGTCGACAACTTGTACCTGCCGTGCTGCTTCCTCACCGAAGCCACTGCGCACCTGTCTTACCTCCTTCCCTTCTTCCATCACCTCCCTCTCCCCATCCGGCGCTCATTGGCGTGGCCACCACCCACCACGACGCGCCGTGAAGCTCTCTCGTTCTTGACTTCTTTACTCGTCTTCTTGTACATCACTGGACGCTGACACATGTTGATGTGGTCTTGCGCACGCAGCTCAGGTTTCCCAAAACGGCTACTCAGTACAACACCCACGACAGCTTGCACCATCGTCGTGGCTCAGGCCGCGCCAGACAGCGAGCTCCCCCCGCATGCCCCCTCTCTCGCGATGTGTCCGCTTCATGGCGCACACATCCGTCGGCCACGCACAGCCGCCTCACGGCGCCCCTTCAATCGCAGCCACGTCCCCCACCTCTCGTGCCTCTCCTGCCTCCCCCTTCTTCCCCCCACCATTTAGTCCGCTGACGGTCGCCACGCCCCCCCCTTTCCCTCCGCCGCCAGCTGCGTTCCATATCCGTCTTACCCCAGTGTCTTCATCCGCGTGCTCAACACACCGACACACCGACACACACACACACACGTACACGCGCACGCATCTGCCGTGCCCCGCTCTTCTCTGCGAGCCGCACACGCGGCAGTGCCATCTGCGACGCTTCTTCTCACACACAACTGCCGCAAGCGCGCGCACTCGCCGTGCTGCACGCGCACTCCACCGCTACTCGCTGCACGCAGCCCCCTGGCTGCGCCCTCCCCCCTTTTCTATCCTGTGTGCATGCGCGCGCGCGCGTCGGGTCGACCGCTGTGTCTCGGTACTTCGTGTGTGTCTGCGTGTGTCTGCGTGTGAGTGTGGGTGCGACAGGGGGACCATAGGGCGTCGGCTCTCCACGCCGCTTCCGGGGGGTTTTCTCGCTTTCTCCTCGCCTCTGCTGCTACTGCGGCCACCGCCATAGTGTGCGTGCGACTGCGGTGCGCTCGTCTGCCGCTCTCTCCGCGAAGCCGGGTGCGGCGTTCCACTGTTGAGCTGCTGCTTCCTCACCCCCCTCCCCCCTCTCTCCTGTGTGCGCGCACTTCTTCGGCGGTCCATCCTGCCTCGTGTGTGCGGCCGTGCGCCTCCCTTCCGTGTTCCCCTTAACGTCCTCACCGGCCACAAACCGATTGAGACACCCCTCCCCCCCTTCCGCCCCCCCCCCCCGCACGCGGTCGCGATGCGTCGCACGTTGGTGGTGTGGTGCACGAGCGGGCCGTACCATGTGCCGTCGCTGGCCCGCGTCGCCCTCTTCCCCATCCACCTCGACCCGCCGACGCGGCAGCACCGCGAGCTCTTCCGGCTGCTGCTCGGCGCCCCCGATCTTGTGGCGACGCCGGCGCGGGGAGGCCTGGCGCCGGCTGCCCTCCATGCGCCAGGAGCGGGCGCCGGACCGGCGGGCAACCGCGGCTCCACCAGTGCGGGAGCCTCGAGCGCATCTGCCGCGGGCTCATCACCGACAGCGGCGAGCGCATCCCCATCTGCGCCGAGCGGCATTGCTGCCCGCGTGCAGCACCTCTTCTCTCGCGGCTCGGCCTCGTCTTCCTCCTCGTCTGCGGCCGCAGCTCCGCCGCAGCGAAGTGCCCGTGAGTCCGCCGACAGCCGCAGCGGTGGCAGCCCGTCTCTTGCATCGGCAGCGGGCACGGTAGGCTTCCCGCATGCCGACCCCATTTCCTGCGCGACGTCCTCGCCGTTCTGGTACATGGAAGCGTTCGCGACGAGTCTGCGCGAGGACAGCCAGCTCGCCCCCTTCGATGATATCATTCTCATCCCCAACACCCGCTACCCTGTGAGCCTGCGCCAGTCGACGCACCTTGCCGCGCTGGCGGTGCTCGCGACGCGTGGCCTGGCGCACGTGCACGTCGACTTCACCGCACTCGAGCACCCCGACGAGTCGATGCCGATCATCTACGAGCTCATCTGCCGCTACCCAAACAGCGTCCTGGTTCACTGGCTGCACGACGCCTACGAGGTGCTCAACTGGAGCCACTTTGCAGACTTCAAGTCCACGGTGCCGATGCTGCTGCTGCAGACCCAGAGCTACCCCCTCAAGGCACTGGAGCGGCAGCGGCCGGTCGGCAGCGTGTCCCGCCTCACCTCGCGGCAGTACCAGTCGCCGGTTGGCCAGTTCGTGCGCAGCCCGGAGGAGGCGGAGTACTACCGCAGGGCGGATCGGTTCATGTCCGCCGCCGCGGCACACCGCCGGCGCAACCCGACCCCGATGATGCTGGCCACGCCCGATCGCGCGGAGCCGGAGAGCGGCATGGAGGAGCGCTACGAGAGCGCGTCGCTCGTGGATCGCGAGTCGGACTATTTTGCGGATGTGCCGGACATGTCCTCCCCACGGCGGTGCGGCATCGGCACCGGCCTCGATGGCGACCTGCACGCGGGTCCTCCACCAGGCCAGGTGAAGGCGCTCTCGCGCTCGCCGCTCCTGCGCGGTGGCGACGCGGCAACCCGCACCGCGTCCACCTTATACGCCGCGACGCTGCCGCGCTCCTCACCGCGCGAGACGCACAGGGAGGAGGCCGGTGATGGCAGCGACGGCGGCACGGCCGGGTCGGGGCCCTCCGCTGCTCGATCGCACGCGTCCTCGCTGCACGGCGAGCCTGGCGTCGGCTACGCGGACTGCGCGCGGGGGCGCTGGTGGACCACGCCGGGCGGCCGCGGGGACGACGAGGTGGAGGTGAGCCGCTCCTACTGGAGCTCGACGAGCAGCAGCTGGCTTGGCGGCGGCGCTGCCACCCCGACCACGCTGCCGGACTGGACGGAGGAGGACGGGGAGATTGGCGACGTGACGCGTGGGCGGCTCGGCGGCCAGCGGCACGGGCAGCAGCAGCAGCAGCAGCGCACCAGCGGTGCAGAGGATGCCAGGGGCGGTAGCGGCACAGCCGCACGCGCGGGGGTGCGTGTGCGCGGCTCCGCCTCTGCGGCGGCGGGCTCTGCGGGTGGTGCCGCCACGGCGGCGGGCTCTACAGGCGGTGGCGATGGGGATGCGTCGGCCATGGACACCGTAGTCTCCGACGACGGCTTTGCGCTGGCGGTGGAGGACGGCGCGGCAGCTTCCGGTGGCGCTGCGACGAGCTCGAAGCGAGGCGACGACGGGAGTGCGACGGCAGGTGCGGATGCAGCTGCTGCATCGACTGCCACAAGCGGTGGCATCAGCGCCGGCGCCACGCCCGCCTCCACGGCGAGGGCCGCGGCTTCATCGATGGCGTCTGCCGCGCCCGATGCAAGCACGGACGGCGCTGCGCCACGTGCGATGGCGGCGTCGCTGGCCCTCGCAGAGGGGGCGGCGGCGGCGGAGGTCCCGATGTCGGCCGCAGGTCGCGAGGCCGCGGACGAGGACACCCGCAAGCGCTTCCTTACGCAGGAGATCGAGGACGTGCGGGCGGAGCTGGAGCGGATGCTGAGGCCGGCCGCCGCACTCGCCGCGGCGACAAGCGCGTCGACGTCGGCGTCTGCGTCGGACGGCGCCTCTGCCCCTGCGCGGCCCTCGGCGACCGGCGCGAGCAGCCCGATGTTGGCGGCGGCGTCGGGGCGGCCCTCCAAGACGCGCACTGGCATTGCCGCGCGTCTTTCCGCCCGCCCCACGGCTCGCCCCTTCGGCGTCGCGGACCCCCACCACGAGGACAGCCACCACCTCGCGCGCCGCCGCCACCGCACGGTGCGGCAGCTCATCGACGAGCTCTACCCGTCCCGCGCGTACGGCCCAGCGAGCGTGATGGCGTCCACGTCGGCATCGCCGCTCTCGTCATTCATGCACACACCGCACTCCTCCTCCACGTCGTCACCATCGTCTTCGGCTAATCTTGGGCGTCGTGCCTCAACTCGCACGTGGATGTCCGCCTCCACGCCCTCCGTCGCTGCCGCCGCGAGCCCAACGCGGGGGTCTGCCAAGACGACCGGGGCAGCCACGCGGCGGCTGGTCGATGGAAGCAGCTACCGCTACGACAGCGGCGCGGCGGACGGCAATGCCGACGCGTACCCCGCGGGCAACAGCAATGGCAGCATGAGCCATGGCGGCGGCGGCGGCAGCAGCAGTGGCAGTGGCCTGCTCACGTGGCTGGGTGCGCCGATGGTGGAGGTGCACCCCATCACGCGCAGCACCGGTGCAGACGTGCGGCAGGCGCTCTGGGAGCAAGAGGTGCACCCAGCCTCCATCCTGACCGACTGCGTGCAGCGGTATGTGGAGGGGCATGGGTTGTACCGCGACCCGCGCAAGGCCACGGCCGCCTCCCTCTACGGCAGCGTGGGCGTCAGCGGCGACTACAGCCGCGGCGGGGGTGGCGGCGGCGGGGGTGCTGGCGGTGGCGGGGGTGGGTCTGGCAGTGCGTCCGCGGCGGTCGGGCTCGGCGGCGCGGGGGGTGCCGAGTCCGCGGCGGGCGCGGGCAGCGCGGGTGGGGTCGGGATGGGGGTGGGGCCAGGCAGCGGTGGCGGCGGCGGTGGTGGTGGCGGTGGTGGGGGCAGCATCCGCCGCGTCGTGGCCCCCCGCGACACGGCGACGCTCTCCTTCCCTGGGCTGATACCGCGCTTGGAGCTGCACTACGACCGCAACAACCTGCTCGCCCGGGAGCAGTTCGAGAAACTGCGTCTCTTCCAGTGCCAGGACGGCGAGGAGCCCGACCTCATCGTGCCGATCGGCGGCGACGGGTACATGATGCACTGCATTCGTAAGAACTGGCGCCGCTTCATCCCCTTCTACGGCGTCAACGCCGGCCACGTCGGCTACCTGCTGAACGACCGCTCCACCCTGGAGGAGCTCTTCTCGTCCCCGCTGAAGCTCCACTTCACGACGATGCTCTACTGCCAGGCCGAGAAGGAGGGCGACACCGGCGAGCGCATGCTCCTGTCGGAGCTGGCCTTCAACGACGCGTGGGTGGAGCGGTCGAGTGGGCAGACGGCGCTGATCCGCATTCTCGTGAACGGGCAGGAGCGCATCCGGCGGCTGCGCGGCGATGGCGTGCTCGTGTCCACGGCGGCCGGCAGCACGGCCTACAGCCAAGCCCTCGGCGCGTCGCCCGTCCCGGTCGGCGCCCCGCTCATCCAGGTCGTCGGCAGCAACGTCGTGTCCCCGGCGCAGTGGCGGCCGGCGCACCTCGACCAGGAGGATCAGGTTGAGTTCGAGGTGATCGACTGCACGAAGCGGCCGTGCCGGTGCTATGTCGACTCCGTTGACGTGGGGAACGTAACGCGCCTGCTTGTCCGCTCCAGCCGGGTTGCAGGCGTCACCCTCGCCTTCTCGAAGAGCTGCGACCTGCAGCACAAGCTGTACCAGATGCAGTTCCCCAAGACGCTGTAGTGGAGGGCGGCGGGGGAGGAGGGGGATGCAATCGCGTGCGGCCTCTGATGCTCCTCGCCTCAACGCACTCCGTCACCCTCCTCCGCCCGCGGCTCCGTTGTCCCCCGCTTGTCGTCCCCCTCATCCCCTTAGCCCACCCCCGAACATCGCAGCGGGTGAGGAGGGGGGGGGGACGGCTGGTCTCATGTGCTGGATACATCTTGTCGAGAGCGAACACGCACACACCGTACAAGGCACAAGAAGACACACACACACACACACACACACACACAGACACACACCACGCAGGCGATGCGGAGCCGGTGAGGGCCTGCACGTGCGTGGAGCTGTCACATCGGCGCCTGCACTACGCGCGTGCGGGTGCAGCCCCTCGTTCAACCAGCAGGGGCCACTTCGAGCCCCCCGTCGTCGCGGACACTCTGATGGACAAGCTACGTGGCAGCTGCGGTGGTGCCGGCTGCTCATCCCGCAGCTCCCTCTGATCTCGTCCCCTCCCTCTCCCTCTTTGCAGCAGCAGTCGTGAGCTCTCTTCACGAAGGAGGAGTGCGGGGTGGGGGTGAGGGGGGTGGGTACGCGGTTGTTCGCACGCCACGCCGCCCCCACCCCCGTCTCCCCTCTCCCCACCGTCCCTGCCTGCTGCGTGCGTTTCCAACCACCTATGCCCACCCCTCTTCCTCCTCCACCGTCCGCTGCACTTGACTCCTTCGCACCTCGATGCCCTCCCCCGCCCCGACCGTCCTGCGGCGTCCTCTCTGTCCCATTGCGCAGCCGAAGTGGTCTACACCTCTTGCGCCGTTCGCACTGCACCTCCTCCCTCACCCGTTCCACCTGGAGACGCGCACACACATACACACACACACACGATCATACAGACAGAGATCAAGGCTCGAGCATCCGCGTCCATACGCGCCCATCCCTCCACTCACAAGCGCAAAGGCATATTCTTAGACATAGAGAAGAAGAAGAGGTGCGGTCACTGACCACACACGCGCGTCGACCCCCTGCCTGACGCTCCCTATCCACACATACGCCTGTATTGGTCCATCTGCCACACTAGGTTCCATCGCAGCGCCCTACAGCCGCTTCTCGCCACCGTCGGTGTGCCCTCGCTGCCACGCTCCATCTTTCACGGACCCGCGCGGTCACGTCTCTGTCGTCTATTGTGCGGAGGAGAGGCCGGAGGATCGACTCGGGCAAGGCGGTGGGCACCCCTGTGCACAGTCACACCCACACACACACACACTATACTCGCCTGCTTTCCACATGCAGACCCCAGAGCCGCGCGCCCGCGGCAGTGCCGGCAAGGCAGCGCTCGCGGCGACGCCGCCCGTGACGGACCTCACCCCCGCCACGCCCCACCCCGTCAACACCGACGGCGCCAACAGCAGTGCGCCAGCTGCCCCACGCGCCGGGTTCCTGCGCCGCGGTAACGAGGCCCCGCACGGCGCCATCGCCGCCGGCCCGTCGGTGCTCTTCGACGACGACAGCACGGCCACGCCGAGCACCACCGCAGCCACCACGCCATCGCTCCACACCACCGCACACAGGACGCCGGGCTTTGACGCGTCGCCGCAGCCCAGCCAGCTCACCCAGCTGCTGCAGCACCCACAGCAGTCGGCATCCGGGCAGGCACGGCTGCCGCGGCAGCGTCCGCGCTTCCACACGGTGCAGGACCTGGACGTGGCGCTGAACCAAGCCATCGAAGGCAAGATCACGAGCCGCAACGCGTGGGCGAGCAAGGAGGCGAGCGACCTGCTGGAGGGCATCACGCACACCATCGAAACCACTTTGGACGCCGGGGCCAGTGACGACTACGCCGGCTTCGCGAAGGCCGCGACGGTGGTGGAGGGGTGCTCGAAGGTGTGGACGAGCCGCGTGGACAGCACGTACCAGCAGAGCAACCAGATGGTGCAGCGCCTTCTGCGCAAGGAGGACGGCGGCGGTGGCGGCATGCTGCCGGATGGGGAGGGTGGTGGCGAGGAGGGCGCGGACGAAGAGCAGCAGCCGGGCGCGAAGAGCCGCTCCCGCAGCGCCGCGTCGGCCGCGGCTGCGGCTGCGGCGGCCGCACGCACGCTGGCGATGGAGGCGACGGAGATCAACCTGGACAGCAAGGCACGCACGGCGCTGACGCAGACGGGTGTGAACGCGCAGTTTCGGGCCATCACGTCGAAGTTCGACCAGGGCAACGCGCAGGGGCTGCTCATGAACAACGCGCCGCTCGGTCGCGCCGGGAACATCATCCTGGACGTCGACTACGCCGCCCTGCCCGGTGCCGCAGCGCCGGCGGTGAGCGGTGCCGGCCGAAGCAGCGGCGGGCGGCGCACCTCCGGCACTGAGGGGGCCGCGGTGGACGACGCGGAGACGGCGGAGCAGCCGTTCACCACCGCCGCCGCCGCCCCGCCGCCGGCTACCCGCCTCTCGCAGCACGCCGTCGTGGAGGTGGACGCCGCCGTGTACGACAACGTGCTGGCGGACCTGCCGTCCTACCGCGGCGTGCCGACCTCCAGCACCGTGGCGCGCAGCACGCGCGGCTCCGAGGCGCTTGCCGCGCCGCCGACACGCGACAGCGTCGACGCTGCCCGGGCGAGTCAAGCCAGCGCCATCGACCCGCTGCTGCTGCTGCCGCACGCCGCACCCCCGAAGCAGGAGACGGCGGAGCTGGCGCGTGTTTCGCTCAAGTCGGAAGCCGCTGCCGCCGCTGCCGCTGCCGCTGGCGGGGGTTCGGCGCTGTCGGCGCTGGCGGGACGTGGCGACGCACTCGAAGGGGGCGGCGGCGCGCTGGACGGTGGCGGCGGCTTCGGTGATGACGACGATGTCGCGGGTGGTGGGGACGCGTACGACGAGGACGACGGCTGGGGCGGCGGCGATGACAGCGACGAGGGCGCGACGGGGCATCGCGCGGGTACGAGTAGCGTCGATGACGGTGCTGCAGGGAAGCGTGCAAGCGGCGCAGACCGCGGGGCGGAGGCGCGGCGGCTGGTGTCCGGGGCGGTGGAGATGGAGATGATCGACACGCTCTTTCACGGCCACACGCAGCTGGCGCTCGAGGCGGAGGACCCGACGTCGTGGTGCCCCCTCAGCGAGGTGTCCGCGAACCCGCTCACCGGCGTGCAGAGCCGCTCCGAGCTGTCCCGGCTCCACCGCGAGCACCGCTTCACTCAGCCGCAGAGGGGCGGTGACGCGGGCGGCACAGCAGCGTCCAGCAGCAACAGTGTCGCCGTCGCAGGAGCGGGCAGCCTCGTCAGCGGCGGCGCCCCCGCGGCGAAGCGAAGCCGCAAGGAGCGGACGGTGGTGTTCCAGTTGCCAGACGCGTCGGGTGCGGCGTCCGCGTTGCCGTCGTCGTCGTCGGCCACCTTCGACGCCAGCATGGCGGCGCTGCTGCGCGATGACGGGGCGCTGCGACAGGCGATGACGGCGGGCCGCCACATCACGCCGCTGGGGAAGCAGCTCCTGCTGGCCAAGGACGCCACCCACGCGGTGCTCGCCTACACGCAGAGCGCGACACAGCGCAGTAAGGCGGAGCAGGCCGGTCTGCTGCTGCCGGATGCACCCGTTCCGGGCAAGACGATCCCGGCGTACCTGCCGTACCCAATCCACACGCAGGACTTCTTCCAGCCCTTCTCGACGGGCCTCGCCCACTGGAACCTCCTGCGCAAGTCCGCCACGGGCCACCTCGTCGACAGTGCCGCCGGTGCTGCTGCCGCGGTGGAGGGCGGTGGTGGTGGCGGGGCGAGTGCCGTCGGTGGCAGCAGCGGCGGCAGCATCAGCCACCTCGATGGCGGTGTGCACGGCGTGCGGAGGGGTCGCACGGCGAGCGAGGAGCGCGACGACGGCGTTCGCGGCTACGACGACATGCCCGTGGAGTTCTTCCCCGGTGGGGCCGAGGTGGAGGCCGAGGATGGCGGGGAGGCGGGCGGCGACTACGCCGACTACGCGGAGCTCTACGGCGCCGACGGAGACGACGACGATGACGCGGAGGAGCAGCGCTACGTGCACGGCGGCTTCCGTGGCTCGGCCGAGGCGCGCCTTCTTGCACAGATGGATGTCGCTGCTGCCGCTGCGGCGGCCGCGACGGGGTCTGCGGCATCAGGGGGCTCGTCGATGCGGAGCAGCGGAGCGGCCAGCGATGCCGTGCACGGCACGGACCCACTGGAGCTGCTGAAGGTGCTGAGCCCACCGGAGGCGACCCTGCCGACGCAGGTGGATGTCGTCCGGCTGCGGCAGCTCATGTGGGAGGCGCTGCAGGGGCACCTCTCCGCCCACCAGCAGACAGCCGCCATCGATCTCGCGACGCTGCGGGCGAATGGGGCCGCGGCGACCGGGAGCGGTAGCGCGGCATCGGCAGCGGAGACGGCAGCGGTGAAGGGTCCGCTGGTGAAGGCGCACGCGCTGGCGGCGCTGTCGAAGCTGCGCCGGCGCAACCGCGGCGATGGTGCTGGCCAGGACGAGAAGGACGACGAAGAGAGGGTGAACGAGGGAGGCGTTGCGGTAAAGGAGGGGGAGAGCGGACACGCCGGTCCGCCATCGGGAGCTCGTGGCACGCGCGCCGCGGTCGACCCGTTTCTGGCCGACGGCGGCACGGCGTCGCCGGCGTCTGCCGCTGCTGCCAACGTTGCCCTCACCCGCTTCAGCGATGTGGTGCGCTCGGTGCTTCCCCACGTGGCATCCATCTCGTCGACCAACACGCTCTCGCCGGCCTTTTTCTTCTTCTCGATTCTGTTCCTGGCAAACGAGTACAACGTGGTGCTGCAGAGCGTGGAGGGGCTGGACGACCTGCGGGCCTGCGGCATCGCCCGGCGCGTAGGGGAGTGACGTGCGACGGCCCGACCGACTTCCGATCTACTGCCGTGTCAGTGCACGTTGTTGGGTTCTGATGATGTTAGACGAGGTGCCGTGGACGTTGCGGGGGTGCTGATCTGCTTGCTTTCTTCAATGCTGACGAGCACCCTCTCCGTGCCACACAAACGAAAGGAAGCACACTCGCACACACACGGCTTCCCCTCCCCCCAAACACCCAATCAGCTCGCGGTGCCGTCGCCCAACGCTGACGCCGGCGCCGTCTGCTATGTCCACGCACTAGGTTCGCGGCGCACCGCCTTGCCCGAAGTCGCTGGTGGACGCATCAAGTCGTGTGATGGGAGAGCCCGATACAGAGCTCCTCTTTGCCTTCCTTTGCCGGCTCTTGCCCACTCCACAGCATTGCACTCGTCCACACACATACACACACGCTCCGCCCTTCTGTTCTCCGCTGTCGCCGCTCACTGCCGCCACCCCCTCACTCACAACTTCAGGCACAGTGGCGTTGCGCGGGTCACCTGCCCACATCCACTTACGTCCCTCTCCTTGCGCGGTGAGCGGGTCTGCAATCCCTGTGACGCACGAGAGGGGGGAGGGGGGACGCACGCGAACACCTACATCGCCACCTCCACCCATCCACCAGTGGAGTCACCCGGATAGGGGAGGGGGGGGGGTCGCTACAGTGAGCCACGAGAGCCGTGCGCGTGCGTGTGCGTGTGCGTGTGCAAGGCCACGATTAAAGCCGCCTGCCCTTTCCACCGCCGTCGTCTTGAGCATATCGCGGATGTCATGTCGCGCGTGCCACGCAACTACTACCTCGTCGTGCACGACGCGCTGCGCAAGCTGTTGGGCCCTGATGCGCAGCTGGCGGCCTTCGTCAAGGCGAAGCACAAGTTCCAGTGTGACATGCTCGTGAACGACACGCGCACGGACGAGGCGACCCTGTACCGTGTGGGTCGCCAATCCACCGCCACCAGCTCGGGCTTCGTCACACAGGAGGAGCGCGACAAGGCGATCAAGGCCGGCGTGCAGCACTTTGCACTGGAGCTGCAGGGCATGCTGGGCGTCTGCGACGTGGTGCCGCACACCCGCCGCGTCGACGTGATCTTCCGCGACCGCAGCGTCCTCCAACTCGCCCTCGGTGCCGCGAAGCGGGACGTGCCCTTCCCGCTGCACAAGGGCGAGGACATCAACCAGGAGCCGGACTGGCATCAGCGCAACCGACTCCGCATCTCGCTTGGCTACGACGAGGACCTCTTCCTGGCGCAGTGCACCCGCAGCGTGAACGTGGCGGCCCGCTCGCTGGAGAAGTCGGCGTACGACTTCGTGTTCAGCTCTGCGATGCTGCACGCGAACACGGCGATGCGGGAGATGTACGAAGCGGCTGGGCGGGACTGGAAGGCCGTGCTGCCGCCGGTGACGTACTGGCAGGCGCACTGCCACGCGCTGCAGGAGGCGTACGCGTGTCGGCACTATCAGCAGCTCTCCGCCACGGTGGAGCACAACTTCGCCGAGTACTTTGAAGAGTTCCCGATGCGCAACCCGTACTGCGACGGCGAGGATCTGAACACGATCCAGGTCGTGCAGTGGCTCTGCGCCGCGCAGAAGACCGGCGCTCTCCTGAACGACCGCAGCCTCATCTCGCACGACGTCGCGCCGCCAGTGCGGCAGGTGGTCCTCTCCACGCAGCCAACCACAGAGGGCGGCGCGGCGGCAAGTGACGGACAGGGCGGTCAGGCGCTGTCGTCGCCGCACCCGTGACGGTGCAAAGTCGGGCGCTCTCTTGCTGCTGACAGGGTGCGCAGGTTCACGTGCGCAGGTTCACGAACGTGTGTGTATGCCAACGCGGCGCATGGTGTCGCGTTGGTGATGTCGTGGATGCTCGCTCGTGTTTTGGGTTTGCCGGCACCTCCGCCTCGTTCTCTCTCCCCCACTACCCCCGCGAATGGCGCAGCAAGGTGCGCGGCACGGGAAGGACGAGGCCGGGGAGGGGCGGGGGGGGCGAGGTGCGGCTTTACAGGTGCCTTGGTTGAACACGAAACACACTCGACATCAAGCCGGCAAAGAGGAGTGGATGGCTGACTCCGCTCGTGCGGTGGAACGCCGGAGGTGTCGCACGCGTCCTTGTGAGGTTCCATTGGACAAGCTGTGCGCCTCTCTCTCATCGCGTGTGTGTGTATGTGTGCTGTAGCGGTCTCGGCGTCTTGTTCACTTCGACCTCTGTCTCCTCCTCCATCTCCAGCATCCCTCCGCTTTCCCTTCCCTCGCTCGTCCACGTCCGCGCGCTGACGATTGCCGTGAAGCGATTCGTATATATGTGTGTGTGTGGGTGTGTGGAGACATCAGCACAAAGAGGGGAGGTACGCGCCGTCACACTGTTGCTGCGACGGAGGGTGTCACGTCACACCACCGCGGCGCTGCCCTTCTCGCTCTCCTCCCCCCCAATTCACATCTAGCTCCCTAGTTTCCCCCCGCGCGCTTGCCGCACGAACATGGCGAACAACAAGGACCCCGTCGATGCACCCCACGTGCGTTCGGCCGCTGACAGGGTGAAGGCCGCCGCCAAGGCTGCTCACACCACCGCCGCCGCCGCCGCAGCGTCCAGTAGTGCGAGCACGTCCGGCAAGACCGCCGTCCCAGCGCCGCAGGGGCCGCACGAGACCACGTCAGCAGCCGTGGCCGATGCAGACCCGGTGCATACCACCAGCAGCAGCAGTAGCAGTAGCAGTAGCAGTCGTAGTAGCGGCACTGGCGATGGCAGCACCTCGATGACAGCTGCCGTGCCAACTTCCCCCTCCCCGCCGGCGTCCCCGCCATCGTCGTCGCCGTCCGCGGTGGATGCGGCCGGAGCGGCCAGCGCAGAGGAGCAGCGGCGGCGTCGCCGCGCCATGTTCGGCAGTCGCGCCATCGCAGCGGGCGGCAAGCGCGGCGCCGCCGTGACACCGGAGCCGGCGCACCTGCCTCACCCGTCGCACGCCGCGTCTGGCCGCCACGCACTCACCGCCTTCGGGGCCCGTTGCGGTGGGGCGCTCGCGTCGTACATCCAGCCAGGCGGCGACCTCACCTCGCAGGGCCGCTACCTTGTCATTGGTGACGGCCTCATGGCGCCCTTCATGGCGCTGTGCCTGCGCGTGCACGGCCTGGAGTGCGACCTGGCCCACCACGCCTCGCAGAACGACGCCGACCGCGGCACGGTGGTGCTCACGCCGTCGGTGACGCAGCTCATGGGCGACGTTCTGAACGTCTCCGTCCCGTCCGGCAGCGTGGTGGGCCGCGTGCTCACCTTCGATCACGTCGGCAACGACATGTGCGACATCGACCTCAACGAGTTTCGCGAGAAGGGCGAGAGCCCGACCTTCTTCTGTTGCGACCGCCTGAAGGTGGAGGCCGCGCTGATGTCGCTCTGCCACGTCGGCACGCACAGCTGCACGGTGTTGCCCAAGCCGCAGATCGACAAGGGCGGGCTCGAGGCACTCGAGAACGGCGGCGTGCGGGTTCGCTTCTCCAGCGGGGTGCAGCAGGACTACCTCGGCGTGATCTGCACGGCGCGCAACCAGGACCTGGTGCCGGAGCTGACCATCACGAACGAGGAGCTGCAGGCGCGCGCCGAGAACGCGGAGAAGTACCGCGAGACGTTCAACAAGGCGGTGCGGTGGATGGAGCTGTGCGTGCCGCCGCTGCCGGAGCTCGGCAAGTTCGAGAAGCGCTTCACGCCCGGCTCGCAGGAGATCGTGGAGGTCTTGACGCCGCGCGATGCGAAGATGACGGTGCGGCCCACCATGATGGCGACCAAGCTCTTCTACAACGTCACCCTCACGATCCCGGACGGGACGGCCGACCCGCGGTTGAAGAGCACGAGCACGAAGCTCTTCTGGGATGACGTGGTGATGCACTGGACCTCGGGGGTGCCGGGGTACATCTCGCACACGATGTTCCGACCTATGTTCACGCACCTGCAGCAGAACTTTACCAAGTCCAGCGCCCTCATCTACCGCACCCCACTGTTCCTCATGCCGCACTGGTCCGAGGGCGGCGGGCGCGTGATCAAGGTGGCGCACGCGGCGCACGGGTCGTGCTTCGACGCGGTCGACGTCGCCGACGCGCAGAGCTTCACGGACTGCTTCACGCTTGCTCGCACGATTGCCGGTGGCGAGGATGTCTCGGCCTTCTTGAAAGAGCGCCGGCTGCAGGTGATGGAGGAGCTCGACCACCACGCGCGGCTCACCTTCTACAGCCTCAAGGAGCGCGGCCAGATGGCGTACATGATGTCCCGCTTCAACATGAAGATTCTGCGCAAGTACAAGAAGAGCTGGCGCTCGGTGCTGCAGAACTACGTGACGCTGATGCCCAAGCACGTGCCGCGGTGACGAGCGTCCAGATTCGGCCGCGAGGGCTGGAAGAGAAGGGTGGGGAGAAAGGTGAAGAGAGAGCAAGGCGGCGGTGTGGGTAGCAGTAGCCCCCCTCCCCCCTCCCTCCTGTCGCATCCACCGACGCTGCCGCGGCCGTGACGCTGTGGTTGGCCGCTGGTCAGCAGCGGCTTCCTCTTCCCCCCCCCCTCCGCGCCTCCAACTTGTTACCCCTGTCCCGCAGCGACGCTGAGGGTACGTGTGGCGTGTTCGTGTTGTCGCAGTCGCCGTCGCTGCCTCGCGTCGTTGAGCAGACGGCGATTGTGGTCGCGGCGCTGGCGTGTGGGTATGCGTGCGTGCGGGTGCTCGTGTGTGTGTGTGTGTGTCTCTTCGCTAACGTGTGCGCGGTGACCGTGTCGCACGTCGAGTGCGAGCGGGTCGGTACGCGCCTTCTCTCACAGGCGATCAGCAGAGGGGTGCGATCGAGTACAGCGTGGCCCTTTCACAACAGAAACTTAAGAAATAATCGTGAAGCGAAGAAAGCGAATGGAGGAGCTTCGGTGTGTGTGTGTGTATTGTGGACGCGTAGGTGCAGGTGGTGGTGGGTGAGTAGGAGAGGCGGCGCTCATATCCATACGCCCACGCCCACGCCCACGCACACACGGTCGAACACGTGTTGGGTTTGTGCAGCAGCCCAGGACAACGCAGCAGCATGGGAAGAGGGGTGGATGGGGGGGGGCGTTGGGTGTGCCGCTGCAGGCGATTGCTAAGCCTCAGCCCTGCTGCGTGTGGAGTTCTCACCACCGTTGCCCAAACCACGCCACTTCCCCACGCTCAACGTCAACCCTCGCTGAAGCGATGCGCGCACGAGCGCACACTCGGCAGTGCACTCCATTGGCGGTTGCAGCGCTGCTGCCCGTTTCTCAGACCCTTCCTCACTCCCCACTTCCCCATTCTTTCTCGCCTCCTCCACTCCCCCCCCCCCCCTTACCCCCCACCCCATGCGACGTGGCCGATCCACCAGCACAGTGCCCCTCGAGCTGCGGCTCCGCTCAGCTCGCACCCTCACACACAAACACACACACACGCACCCATCGACACGTGTCTTGCCATAATGAGCCGCCCTGTCACCACGGCCGGTGGAGCGGCACTGCGGTGCACGCGACCACTGCTGGCCTACAACAAGTCCAGCGGCTACCGCTGGAGCCCCATTCCGAAGCCGCCGCCACCGCACTTCGACCGGCTCTACGGCACGCACTCGGTACTCAACACCCTGCGCGTGGCAGCACAGCAGCAACAGCGGCAGCAGCAGAGCGCTGCGAATGCACAGGACGCACCGCAGAGCACGTCGGCCTCTCCGCCCGCCGCAGCTGCTGCGGCCCTTGCTGCGGCGATGACGGCGCCAACGAGCAGGCCGCAGTGGCACCCGCATCGTGCGCAGCTCACATGCCTGTATGTCCGCGACTTCAGCGCCGAGGAGGATCGGGCGGGATCGGGTGCCGGCGAGGGAGGGCGAGGCAAGGGCCCGCGCGGCACACGCAATGGCGGTCAAGGCAAGAAGGTCATCCCGGCCCGCTACACGGCGGTGCGGTGCATCACCGCGCTGGCCAAGTCGATGGACATCCCTGTTCGCTTTGTGCCGCGGGCGGAGCTGGTGCAGCTGTGCGGCGAGCGGCGCAACCAGAACATCGTCCTCGAGGCGTCCGCCTACACCCCGTCGAAGGTGCGCCACCTTGGCGAGATCTGGGCGAGGCAGGCAGTCGCCCGAGACGCGGACGTCGAGGGGGGCGACGCTGATGTGCGCCCGCCCGTGACGGTGCTCTTCCTGGAGCACGTCATCGACCCAACCAACATCGGCGGCATCTTGCGCACCGCCTTCTTCTTCGGGGTGGACCACGTCGTGCTGAGCCGTCAGTGCGCCGCCTGCACCGCGGCCGTGTCGCGCACCAGCACCGGCTTCCTCGAGCACCTCCACGTGTACCGCGCGACGACGTCGTCCGTGGACTTCTTCCGTGCGTCGCAGGCGGCCTTCCGCGGCAACGGAAGCGGGGAGCACCGGCTGGATGTGGTTGCGAGCACCGTGGTCTCGGAGCCGCCATCGGCGTCGTCGGCGTCGTCAGCCCCGCTGCCGCACCTGCACGAAAGTGAAGGAAACAGCAGCAGCAGCAGCAGCAGCAGCAGCAGCAGCAGTGGCGACGGTGCCACCGCAACGGGAAAGGATGCGGCACAGGACACGCACGACGCGCCTGCGCCCACGTCCGCTGGTGCGGACCCATGCGCCTACCCACCGGCGGTGCGTGTGCTGCTGCTCGGAAATGAGGACGCGGGGCTGCCGCCAGAGCTGCTGCAGTGGTGCACGCACGTCGCACACGTCCGCTCGCCGCGTCAGGCACGTCTGCGTCGCGCTCGCAGCTCCGCCGCGTCGGGCGGCGACGGCGCACCAACCGCAGAGGAAGCTGGCAGCACCGCCGACGCGCTGGACTCGGCCGCCGCGTCCAGCGCGGGCCCGGCGCGGACGGAGCTGGACAAGTGGCAGCACAACCTGCGGCGCCTCGCTCGGCTGCGCGACAAGGAGGTGTCGCTGAACGTGAACTCCGCCACGGCCGCCCTCCTCTCCTCCCTCTGCAGCGTACCCGGGGCGCTGCCAACCAGCGCGGTGGCACACAGCCAACATCACGGCGACAGCAGCAGCAGCGCGAGTGTGTCGTACGGACTCGTCGAGGTGCAGGCCCTGCGCGGCGCTGCACCGTCATGATCGATGCATCCCACGCTCCCGCTGCCGACTCTGCGTGTATGTATGTGGGCATGTGTGGGGATGCGTAGGGACGTGCATCGGCGCTTCTCCTCCCCCCCTCCCCACGACTCCCCTCGTGCTCTCTCACGTGCCTCCCACGCTTAATCGCGTCTTCTCACACCCACCCACACACACACGCCGCGGCAACGAGCGCCACGTAAGTCACCCTCAAACTAGCGCACGGACCTCCTCAACGCGGTGCTCCGTGCACCCGCCTCTTGGCCCCTCACCCCGCTCCAGGTCCTATTTCCCGTCTCTGCTGGTACTTGGGCAGTGACTGTCGCGTGACGGGAGGAGGGGAGCGGGGAGGAGGAGGCTTGGGCCTCTGATCCTCGTTGTTCCCTCCGCTTCCGCGTGCTCTTCGGCTTCTACGCCGCGCAGTAGCCGCGGCTCCTCTGCCCGGCTGCTCTGCCTCCCCTCTACAACCCCCTTCTCACATCGCAACACCACCACCACACGCCGCCAGCGCTGGAGGAGCCACCTCCCCTCCTCCCCGCCGTCTTCATCCCCACCACCCAACCCCCCTTATCCCGGCCCACTACTACACGCACGCTCACGCGGTCTCTCTTGGGTCGATTCCTGTTGTACACACACACACACACAGTTCACACCGACCGCTTCCCCTCCTACCCCTTCCCGCGCTGCAGCCCGTTCCCGGGCTTACCCCGCTCTGGCGTGTACAGCCGGCGGCTTCTGCTGTTCCCCCTCCCCCTCCCTCTCTCTATATCTGTATCTATATCTATATCTATATATATATATATTTATATATATATACCATTTCTTCGCTTGCTTCTCCCTCTCACAGATCCAACACACACACACACACACACACACAGAGGCGCGATCGCCTTGACCCTTTGCTTTCCTATTCCCGCCGTGGCTCCTTCTTCTTCGTCTTCTAGTGTCGACTCTCTGCGCAGCGGTGGGCGCGTTGTCGGGATAGAGGTGCCCCCCTCGAGGCATCGTCCGGCGCACAAGGCAGCGCGCTTCGCTTCAGCTCTTGCGCGTACCCCTCCCTCGCCCTCACTCCCGCGGTCTATCTCACTCTTAGTTGCCGCCGTCGGCTCCCCCTACCCCCCTCCCCCCTCCGCCGTTCCCCTGCTCCTCTCCGCCCTCCCCTCCCTCGGCCGATGCTCCCGTCATCGCCGGTGTCTCGTGCGCCGGTGGCGCGTCTGCTCAGCACGGTGGCGCGGCTGTGCAACATGATCGGCGACGAGTTCTTTCCCGTCGTGGTGTGGGTCACTGTCTTCGGCATCACGCGCATCGCCCCGTCGCTCGTGCTGCGGCTCTCGATGTCGCTGCCGCAGGTGATGGACCTGCCGCGGCTGCTGCTCTGGCGCCGGCGGTCCGGTAGCGGCAGCGTTGACGGAGGAGGTCGCGCGGACTCGCCATCCACCGGCGCCGCAACGAGTATCCGCGATGCCGCCGACGCGGTGGCGGCGGCGTTGTCGGAGATGATCAACAGCACCCCGCCGGGCACGAGCCGCCGCGGGAGCATCCCGGACGTGCCGGAAAACGTTGTCGACGCCTCGCTGCGGCAATGGTACCGCCGCATCCTGGAGGTGTGTGTGTCGCTTGCCACGTACCCCCAGCGGCTCTGGGCGTACCTCGTCTTCCAGCACCACCAGCGCGCCGCCCTCGCTGACGCGGCGGAGTCGCGCCCCATCGCGGTGCGGCTGCTGCTGCGGCTCGTGACGAGCTTCACTTCAACGTGGGTGCATGCGAGCGGCAGTATGCTCTTCGACACCCTCGTGACGTACTTCAGCACGCGCATCGGCAGCTGGGGCAGCGGCGCCGTCGGCGGCGGTGGCAGTGGCGGTCGCGTGGCGAGCGTCGTGATCGGTGGTAGTGCAGGCCCGCGGCGGCAGCGCGGCTGGAGCAGCGGCTGGCGTGACCTGCTGGTGGCCTCGTGTGTGTCGACAGCGCTGAACGCGGCGCTGCAGGCGTACTGGATCGAGGCCTTGACGAGCAGCGGCGAGCTGCGTGCCCTGGCGGTGTCGGTGCCGCCCGCCAGCGGCGGACTTGCGGGTGGCAGCGGCGGCGGTGGGGAGGAGGGCGGGGCGCGGCCCACCGTGGGCGACCGCACGCAGCTGCTGCTCTCGGCCATGGCGCGGCTGGGCAGCAAGGAGTCGCTGTATCGGCTGTGCCGCATGGCCCTGCAGCCCCCGCAGCCGGATTCGACGGCAGAGCCCACGACCCTCGCCGCGGCGCCCGGGCGGTCTTCGGTGTCCTCCCTTCCGCCGGCGTCCCCCACGGCCGCCCCTGCGCACGTGTACCTGTGCGGCGGCAACAGCTTCGTCTTCGCCCTCAGCGGGTTTCGGTTCGCCTACTACGGCGACCCGCAGCAGTTCACCACCGCCGCCTCCAACTGCGTGACCGACGCGCTCGACCTGGTGCTACGCCAGGCCCGTCAGCGGGCGGCGGCGCAGCGGGGCGAGGTGCGGGAGGCGCTGCGGGAGGGTCCGGTGTGGCGCCCGCCTGGGCCGCCATCTGCGTCCATGGCGCTGACGTCGAGCCACGATGTCGTGATCGCGCCGGCTGCCTCGCTGCAGCTGCTGCCCGTGTACGTGGCCAACTTCGCCGTCGGCGCCGGCGTCGGGCTCGCGTGGCGGGAGCGGCACCTCCTCCTGAGCGTGGCCCGCAAGGTGCCGGTCGTCCGCACGGTGGCCGCCCTCGTCTTTCCGCTGCCGCCGCCGCCGCTGCGGCTCCCAGACGCGCTGCAAGAGCTCAGCCCTGAGTGCCACGTGCTGCTCGTGTACGCCGACGGCCGCGTCGAGGCCACCGCCGATGCGCCGCTGTCGTCGCCCATCGTGAAGACGGAGCGGGCACTGCCACGTGCGGGGAGTCCAGCGGGGGGCGTGGCGTCTCCGCCATCGCCGTCGCCGCGCCCGATGCCGCGTGCCACGCGCCTTGTTGCTGCCCAGGAACTGTTCTGCCCGATCAAGCGCACTCTGATGTGCGACCCGGTCATGACCTCTGACAACTTCACGTACGACCGCGACGGCATCGAGGAGTGGCTCCGCCTCCACGAAACGGCGCCGTTGACGAACCTGCACCTTGACAGCACGTCGCTGCGCGTCAACTGGCAGGCCCGCGAGCAGATCAGCGACCTCGTGGTGCAGTACGCGGCGGCGGCGGCGGTGACGGCGACAAACTGAAGAGGCGGAGCGTGTCTGTGTGTGTGCGTGTGTGTGGAGCTGATGGGCAGCAGGAGGGTGAGAAGGGTGAGGAGGAGGAGGGAGAGGACGGTCGGATGCGGTGTGTGCCACTTCGGCCGTGGCCTTCTCCTTGGCCCACTCCCTCTCTTCCACGTCTGGTGCGCGCACACACACACACACACACACACACACACACAAACATCGACACGCATTATCACCTCCGTCTGCACCCCGCCTCCCGCCCTCTCCGCTCAACGCCTTCCATCCTCCCCTCCCTCCCTCACTCCATCTTGTTTCGCTTCGTTTCTCACGTGTTCTCCGCGCTCTGCTGCTGTATGGGCCCACGCCCTCACTTCTCTTCGACACGTTGCGTATGTGTGTGTGTGTGTGTATCTGTATGTGTATGTGTGTGTGTGAGTGGGTGTCGGTGTGTGTGTGTGTCCACCTCCTCTTTTCATTCTCGCTTCCTCTCGGCCTCGCGCGCGTGCATGCGCGATGGCCCACCGAGCTATCTGCAGCGCGCACCCCAGTCACAAGCAACACCAAGCGGCACGTGTGTGAGCGAGAGGCCGGAGGCAAGTCCCTTGCTGCTCACACACACGCCCTGGAGGACGACTTCTGCCTCAGTCTCCATCGCTGCCGAGCCGTCGCACTGCGCTGGGCGGCGTGCGACGTGGATGGCGTGGACGTGCGAGGAATCGCCTGCATCGCTCGCGGCTATCGCCTATTTCTTCAGGGGACAGGAACTGTTCGACACGGCGGCATGCCGCACGTCGCGGTGCGCCCCCCCCCCCCCGTCAACTCAACTCACACATTCCCCCTTCTCCTCACTTGTCTTCTTCGCCCCTCCCTTCGTCCTCCCCCTCCTCTACGTACCGCAAACACACACACACACACACACACACACACACCGAATCAAGTGCAGACGGGAAGACGGGGAGAGAGGCACCCACACCATCGCACCCAAACTCTGCGAGAAAGAGTCAAGACTAACTTCCACAACCCCGATACGCGCGACGCCATCACCGAACCCGCCACGCCTCCCTCCCCCCGGGACGATCTCACGCTCAGGAGGACCCGGCCACGGAGAGAGAGGCGCGCGCGTGTGTGTTTGAGTGTGGGTGTCGGAGTGTGCGTGCATCGGTGTGCGCATGCAGAGACGCTCCGTGGCATCACCATCACGCTGCACTCGCACGCCGCCGCCGGCACCCCCCCCTCACCCCCTTGTTTGTCCTTTGGTTTTCCCGCAACACGCGCTCCGTGACGGTGCGGTCCCGGCGCGCAACTACAATTCCGTCTCCCCTTCGTTCCTTTAGTGTGTGCATGTGTGTGCGTGTGTGCGTGTGTTGTTGTTATTGTTACTGTTGTTTGTTTCCTGCTCCCCATCTCACTTCTGCTTCCGCATTTTCTCCCGTCGCGTGGCCGCACGTGCGTCCTGCATCGATCTCCCTCGTGCAGCGCCGCCCCCACCTTCACCCCCTTCGCTTGCTTCTTTTTTTTTTTGCTGTCTCCTCTCCTCGACTGGATTCGCTTCGCAAGTCGCGCACGCGTGTTTGTGTGTGTGTGAGTGTGCTGCGTTGTTCACGTGCTGATCGCGTCTCTCTGCAACCTCCCAGCCCCCCCCCCTTCTCCACTGCACTTGCCTTCTCTTCGAGCTTCTCAGTGCTGCTGCTCCGTTTTCTGCTTCTCCGCTTATACATCGAATCAGCGCAACGCCCCCAGTGGGGCTGTGCGTCATCTTCCTCTTCCTCTTCTTCTTTGCGCGCGCCTGTGTGTGTGTGTGTGTGTGTGTGTGTGTGTGTACAGCGGCTACGGAGAGAGCGCGATGATCGAGGCCGCCTCTGAGACTCAACAGGCGCGGAACGCACCGTCCGCCCCGCACGCCACCGGCGAACCTCCCCCGCCACCCGACGCCACCCCTGCCGCAGACGCGCAGCTGACGCCGAGTGCGCTGCGGTGCGTCATTGGGTACCTCGCCTGCAACGCCGTGCCAGGCGTCCACACCAACCACGGCACCCTCGCCGCGTCCCCCGTGGCGGGCGCCCTCGACGGGCCCCAGCCCTGTCTGCTCGCAGAGTCCCTCTTCAGTGCCGCCGCGCAGGCCCCTTCTTCCTACAGCGCCGCGGCTGCCAGTGCCGCCGCCGCCGCGACCACGTCGCCGGTGCCCGCCACGCCGACGTCCGTGACGCGGCCGCTGGCGCTGCTGGCGGCCTCCCCGCGCACGCGCCGCGAGCTGGAGTGTCACCTGGTCGGCGGCTGCGCCCTGCCCCCGCTCGGCGCACTCGTGCTGCAGGTGCAGGCGCACATCGCAGCTTCGCCGCCCTCTGCGAGAGGGCCCGCTCGTGACGGTGCCGCCTCGCACGCAGAGCGGTGGCGCCGTCGAAGTGGGCGAAGGAGGAGGCGTTCGCCCTCCGCCACGCACCCGCCGCCCCCACCGCCGTCGCGGTGGCAGCTCCTCGTCTCGTCCGCCAACGTCGCGGTCGCCGCGCTGCCGTTCCAGCCCGCGCGGTCGCCGCCGCCGTCGGCTGCATCACCGGGACTCCTGCCGCAGTCCACCGCCACGCCGCCGCCGCCCTCGCCCGCCCAGCGCCCGCCCCGCCCCGTCCATCCACCCGTGTGCGCCACGCCACCGCTGCAGCCCACGCAGACACCGACGGGGCGGTCCCCCGTACCATCTGTGAAGACGCCGGCACGCAGCGTGGCTGGTGCATCGCCGCCGCTGCCGCCGCTGCTGGCGTCGCCGTCACCCGTCATACAGAGCCGCCGCCTGCCGCTGCGCACAGTGACGCCAGTGGACAGAAGCGGGGCTGTCACCCCACCGGTGGTCTCCACGTCCCCGACCTCCGCCGCGACCACGCCGCACTCCAGCGCCATTCCGCTGCCCCGGCGGCCCCCTGTCGGTGTCGTGCCCTTCGCTGGTGTGACAGAGGACGCGAGCGGCGGCAGCGACGGCGCTCTTGGGGCCTCGTCCTTGCCGCGGCTCAGCGGACCACTGCCCGCGACTCCGCTCACTGCTGGACCCGCCCCCGCGGCGGTGGGGCCGCGCGGCGGCGCGGCACATGCGTCGTCGTCGCTGCCCTCGCCACGGCTGCTCTCGGGCGCTGCGTCGCCCTCCACCTCGACGCCGCCGCCCATATCGCGCCCACAACCGCCGCAGCGCCAGCTGCAGCACCAGCAGTCGTCGCAGAGGTCCCCACCGAGCGTGCCGGCTCCACTGCAGACGCTGTGCCACGCGCTGTGGTGGGTGCGCCGCGGCCCGCTGCCGGTCTCGCTGAGTCTGCTGCGGTACAAGGCGGCTGATGTGCAGGCGCTGTGGACCGCACTGGCTGCGACGTCGACGGCGGCGTGTGAGGTTGGTGGTGGGCTGGAGAGCGACGCGAGGGAGGGGGAGGGAGACGAGGAGGAGGGGGCGGTGGCGCTCTCGGAGCCGGGGGTGCCCGCTGCAGACGATTCGGAGCCGAGCAGCAGTCGCAGCAGCAGTCGCAGCGCAGACTCTGCCACTGTCACAACACCGTCGGCCGGCGCTACCCCCGCCGCTGCGTCGCTGACCGCGCCCGCACACAGCGACGTCAACCGCCTGCCTCAGGCTTCGGCGCGGCGACGCACGCCTCCGCCCCCTCCTGCGCCTGCCCCATCGCACGCAGCCAGCATTGTGCGGACCTCCAGCAACGCCGCCACCGGTGCCCGCCGCCCCCTCGACTCTCCCGTCCTGACGCCCAAGATGCCACCGGCCGCGAAGGACGTAGCACACCCGCGTGCCGGCGGCGCTACCTCGGCGTCCCGGCGGAACAGCTCGCCCATGGGAGTGACGCCGGTGCGTGCAGCGGGAGCTGTCAGAACTGTGAGTCCCCCAGCCGCCGCCGTCCCACCGTCGTCGCCGCTACTCGCCACTGCTGCAATGCCGCACCCGCCCTTCACGCAGCTCCACGTGCACGGCAAGGCAGCCGACGCGGCGCTGGCGGCGCTGCTGCTGCCGGCCCACCCGGAGGTCCGCACGCTGCGGCTCACGCACGGCACGCTCGCGGACACGCAGCTCGAGCACCTCGCGCGTGCCTGCCCGGACGTCACGCACCTCTCGCTCGCCATGAACAACGCGATTCGGACCACTGCCTTCCTCTGCCCCACACCCTCTGACACTACGTCGGTCGCCACCACCACGACGCTGACGGCGACCACCACCACCACGTGGACGGCAACCGCCACGGTAACAACGACGACGACGGCGGTGCCGGTCCCGGCGAGCACGGCGACCGCCGCTTGCAGCGCCGCTGCTGACGCTTGTGGTGCCGGGTGCGCGTCTCCCACCCACCTCGGCGCCTCGCAGCGCCACCCCTCCTTCCTCTCTTCTTCTACCCCCCTGTGCCGCCGCCAACTGCACCAGCGTGATGCCGCGTGTGCTGCCCTGGAGCTGAGCGGCGGTAGCGGTGGCGGTGGCGGCGGCAACGGCGGCTCGATGTCCGTAGTGGGCAGTGACAACGATGACCCCACCAGCGATGCCGCTGGCGCTTGTGCGGTTGCGGCGTCCGTGGCGACAGCGACGGTGCCGCTCTCGCCGCGCTCGCCGCGCTCGCCGTCGTGGCCGCGTCGCCCCTCTGCGCTGGGCAAGCGCAACAGCCAGCTCGACCTCTTCGCGCCGGACGAGGAGGGGGAGCTGGAGATGCGACTCTCGCTGTGGCAGGCCGCGCAGACGGACGCGGCGGAGCGGCGGCAGCCGGTGTTTATCTTGCGCCCCCAGGATGTCGTGCTGGGGCATGGCGGTGGTCGGGAGGGAGCCGGCAACCGGTGCGCCGTTCGCCGCGAGAGCCGTGAGGCCGCCGCAGCGCGCGCGTGGCGGCGGGACAGCGCTGGTGTGTTAGGGGCTTCCTCCGGTAGCGTCCCCGCCCCGCGCGCGCCGGCGTCGCCTTCCGCTGCGGCGCTGCTGCTGGCGCACTTGGACGTGACGCGCATGCACCTCGCTGAGGCTCTGCGAGCGCTTTCCCCACCGCGTGCCACCCCGTCGTTCACTCCTGCCGCTGCCGCGGCGGGTGCCACGTACCACTCCTCCGCTGCGTCGACCGCGACGTCGGTGCACACCCACACCGACCCCCACACGCGGCCGCAGCACAACACGCAGCAGCAGCAGCAGCAGCATCGCGCGAGTCGTCGGCAGAGTCGTGCGATGCGGCCGCGTCTGGGAAGCACGTCGCAGACAGAGCTTTCCGCCTCGCTACTGCAGCACTCCGCCCCCATCTCAGCGCGGTCGCACTCCGTGCACGGCACTGCGTCGGGGGATGCCGCCGCGCTACAGGCAACGCGGCCAACCTCACCTCGTGCACGCGATCGCTGTCGTCGGAGTCGCGGATCGCGTGACGCTCCTGCAGCGGCCGTCGTACCCCTTACTACTACGGATGCCCTGCACTCGCACCGTCGCCGGCATCAACACACGCGCGACGGTCGCAGAGAGGCGCAGACCACCGCCGCCGCCGATGGTGTGGCGCCGCGCGGTGCGTCCGCGGACTTGTCCGCTCGCCGCCGCCGTCGCCCCCACTGGGCCGACACCCTCGTCGACCTCGATCTCTCCTACACGCACATCCCCGACGCCGACGCGGCGCGTGATGTGCCGCAGCTGCGGCGGCTGTGCCGTCTCTCCCTGGAGGGCTGCATGCGCCTCGCGCAGATCGCATGGCTGCCGCAGCTGACCCTGCTGCGAGAGCTGAACTTGTCACTGTCATCGATCCACGGCACGGCGCTGTACCCGCTGGGCTGCTGTGCGCGTCTGGTGTGGCTCAAGCTCGAGGGGTGCACCAGCTTCACCGCGGTGCAGCAGCTGTGGCTGGAAGAGGAGCCGGCGCCGCCGCACGCGCTGGCGACGTCCACACCTACCCCACCACCCCATCGGCCTCCCCCGATGGGGACACCCAACGCGGCTGCAGCGGGCGGCGGCGGTGTTGTCGCTGCTGGACACGCGGCGCCGGGTCGCGCGGTGTGGCATTCCGTCGTCAGCGGCATTCCGGCGATCACGGTGCTCCCCCCACCTGGCGGCTTGGCAAGTGTGAGCCGTGCCGTGGCGTTGCGCGATGCGCTGGCGCTGCACCGTGGCGGGGGTGCATCTGGCACCCCGGTGGAGTCCGCCGCCCCCGCGGCACCAGCGGCGTTGCGGTCACCTCAATCGCCACAGGCGCCGCCGCCGCCCCTCCTGGACGAGCTGCGCACACTGATTGCGACGGGTACCGGCCTCACCAACGAAGGGCTGCGGAAGCTGCCGGAGATGGTGGGGCTCGAGTGCCTCGTCATGGACCGCTGCCCAGGGCTGTCGGACGTCGGCGACGTGGCGGCCGCGTTGCCCTCGCTGCACACGCTGGACCTGAGCCGAACGCGTGTGACGGCGGAGGGGCTGGCCGCGCTGCGCCACTCGCGCACGCTGCGTCAGCTGCGGCTCCAGGACTGCGCGGCGCTGACGCGGCTGCCGGCGCTGCTGGTCAGTCCGTTTGCGGCGTCGACGTCGAAGGCGACGTCGTCGTCGGTGCCGCCGCACCTGCCGCTCACCGCGCTCGATCTGTCCTACTCGAAGCACCTCGCGCCCGACGGACTGGCTGGGCTCGTGGCCGCGGACGAGGCAGCTGCTGCCCTCATCCCAGGCGCGAACCAAGAGGCTCGCCGTCCGGGGTCTCGAGCGACGAGTGTCCTCTCGACGGGGAGCGGTGCCGCGGCGGTGTCCACAGACGACGTCGTCGCCACACCGACGTTTTCGTGTGTGCGGCACGTGCTGCTGCGCGCCTGCGACGGTCTCGTGCATCTCCATCCGCTGCAGGGCCTTTTGCGGGTGGTGGAGCTGGACCTGTACCACACGAGCGTAACGGAGGCCACGCTGACGAGCGCGCTGGCGTCGTGGACGTGCCTCGAGGTGCTGAACATTGCCAGCACGCGGGTGCGGTCCCTGGCGGCGTGGTGCCCATCCACCGACGCGTCCGACGGCGCCAGCGCGAGCGAGGAAGCCGCCGGGCGCCTGCCGGCGTTCGCGGCGACGCTGCGCGTGCTGGTGCTGTCCAACACGGAGGTCACCTCAGACGGCCTCGCGGCGCTGCGCCACTTCCGTCGGCTGGAGGTGCTGCAGTTCTCCAACTGCGGCCACCTCCGCGACCTCAGCTTCCTGCCTCTTCTCGCCGCCGCCGCCGCCGTCCCCACCACGAACGGCGACGCCCGCAGTGCCGCTGCAGCCGCGGCCGCAGCGCGTCGACGCACCGCACTGACCGAGCTCTCTGTGACAGAGGCGACGCTGCTGACGGACGCAGCCGCCTTCCCGTTTCTGGCGAGCTGCCCTGGCCTCCGCAACCTGTCGCTGGCTGGGTGTGCGCTGCTCTGCACGAACGGCCCCAACACGGCTGCCGAGCAGGAGCGCGGTGGCGTGGTGCAGCCGGCCGCACCAGTGCTCGACGGCGATGTCGGCGCGGTGGGTCGACTGACGGCGCTGGTGGAGCTGAACCTGTCCAGCACGGGCATCAGCCTCACCGGACTGCGTGTGCTGCTCGCGCAGGGCTCGGCGTCTGCGAGTGAGTGCGTAGCTGCATCCTCCCTGTACACCGCCTGCATGTCTCTCCAGCGGCTGTGGCTGCGTGGCTGCCGCAACCTCGACGAGGCCGCGCTCATGTCAGCCGCCGCGGCCGCCGCGGCAGTAGTGCGAGAGTGCGGTGGGGAGGTGACGCCGGCTCCACTGCCGCCGCCTCACCGGCCGCGACTCCCACCGCAGCTGCGTGAGGTGTACCTCAGCCACGGGAGGTACGGAGCGGCTGTGCTTGCTGGTGTCCAGTGATGGCGTGCCGTATGTGTGTGCGTGGGTGGGTGGGTGAGGGCTGCCGAGGGCGGTGGGCAGAGGGGAGGAGGGGAGCGTGCACGCTCGAGGCGAAACATGAAGCGTGGCACGCTCAGTACTACCACTCACACAATGCGGGCAAGCACCCCCCCACACACACACACCCACACCCACACACATGCGCAAGCACTTCTTCCAAGCCGGGCATTCATGTGAATCTTGGCACCGTGTCCCGGCCATAGAACCCGCAACAGGACATGCACACACGGATAACAGAAGCGAGTGGACGAGAGAGGAAGGGGGGGGGGGGCGGCGCGCGCGGGGGCCCTGAGGCGCTTCGGCATCGCGCGATGTTTAGCAGCGGCAGAGTGACATCCGTGTGGTCGGTGAGGTGGCGGCAAGGGCGCACTTCCTGCTTTTGTTGCCGGTGACGTGCGGTGCCCACCCCGCTCTTCTCCCCCCTCCTACCCCTGGAGGTGCCATCTGGCTTGTGGCGCGCAGACGCACGCGCCGCCACTCGCACGTACACACGCACGCAGAGGGATTCTCCGTGGCGACGCACCGGCCGACACTGCTGTTGCGTGTGCCCTTCCCCTGCCTTGTTATCGCACTGGCATGTAACACGCGCACCCTCGCGCAGGCACTCCCGTGTCCCTCCGCTACAAATCCTCGCACGTTCTCGCTCCCCTTGCCCCACTCGCACAATGCCCAGATCTCCGTCCAACTCCATCCAGCCATAGAGCTCCCTCCCTCCCTCTCTTGCCCCACTGCCCGCAACCCCGTCCTGCTGCACGCCTGGCCACACCGCGTGCGCGACTACCACACCACACGCACCTCCACCTCTCTCCCCCCACACTTGAGCCCCTCCCTCCTCCTCCCTCCCCTCATCAACGCTGTCAGCTCACACACGGTTCGCACCCTCCATGACAAGCCACGCGTCGTCGGCGGGGGCGTCGTCGTCGCCCAACGTCGGGGCCGCCACGAGCGGCTCCGCGTCGCAGCAGGCCGACAGCCTCACGCGCAACTTCCTGCTTGGCATCCCGAAGGAGGGACTCGCCCCCAACAGCCCGGAGGCGGCGGACCTGCAGGCGGCCGAGGCCTTCGTCAGCGACATCCAGCAGGAGATCATGGCCTACGACATCGCGAACGCCAAGGCGATGGAGGCGTACGCGGCGAAGTGGTGGAGCGCCGTGCCCTTCTTCGGTCGACACGCGAAGCGCGCGCTGGAGGCGGAGGCCGCCGCCGCCGCTGCTGCGGCGTCCGAGGCTTCGGCCACCGCGACGCCGCCCTCCGCTGTGTCGTCATCGGCGCCACACGCCACGGCCGCCTCTGCGTCTGCAGCGGCGGCGTCTGCCGGGGGTGGCGGGGCCGGCGAGCAAGGGCTGCATCTCACCTCGGAGGAGGCGGCCGCGGCGCTGCAGGCGGGCGGCACGTACCTGCACCGCCGCACCTCGCAGACCTCGCGCGGCTTCAAGGTGGAGCGGACCTCGGCGATCGACTCGGCGCAGGTATCGCAGTTCGCTGACGTAACGGCCGCAGGTGCGCGGCCCGGTGCTGCGCCTGGTGCGGCTGCTGCGGCTGCGGTGCCCAAGTTGAACTCGTGGCTCTTCCGCCGTCAGCACCCGGGCTGGGTGCCGCTGATGCAGCGGTGGTGGGTGCCGTGGCTGTGCGCCGGCAGCATCCTCGTCATCTGGACTCCCGATGTGTGGAAGCTGCGGACCCTCTACCAGCTCGACCACCAGTACGCCCTCCTGCGCCAGTCGATCCACAAGGCGTACTGGCGTGCCACGATGAAGCCGGAGGACTACGCCGCGCTCATCGCCGACATCGAGGCACAGCGGCCATCGAAGGTGAGCGCCACGAGTTGCCCGTTCGAGTAACGCACGAGCACCCCGCACTTCTCGATTGTTTCTGTTATCTACGTGGACGGGCGTTCGTGCGAGCACACGCGTGCGTGTGTGTGCGTGTGTCTGTACCGGAGTATCACCCCATCAGCGCCGCATCCACCTCTTCATGGCAACGAGTAAGCTGTCCCTACGAGACCCAGAACGCCCGACTGTCTGGCCTTGCTGATCTGCGCTTCAGCAGGTACGGAGCGGCAGGGTGACAAGCGAGGTGAAGGGCGACTGGCGGCTGTTGCGTGGGTAGCGGTGCACCACAGCAGGAGGTGGTGGCGGTGATGGCGTCGCGTAGTGCGACGCGTGTTGCCTTACGCAAACTTACCTAATCGCGAAGAGGCGCGTGACACGCGGTCTATTGTTGAGGTCGGATACGTAAGCTGCGCTGATAAACCGTGCTGCGGAACAGTGTGTGCGTGTGTGTGTGTGTGTGGCGTTGTGGATCGCGTTGTTGCTGGTGCCTTCCCACTTCCCCCGTTCTCCTCTGTCACAGTCCTCTCTCTTTCTTTGCTTCTCCTTCTTTGCCGTCTCCGCCTAGGTCGGTTCTCTTCGGGTCTGCGCACCTCGTGTCCCGTGCTCCACCCAGCCTCCTCCCCGGTCCTTGATGTTGTGATGCCCTTGGTGCCGTGTCCGTGTTGTGGGCGCAGGGTCGAGGCTTAGAAGAGGGGAGGGGGGGGGCTTGGGAGGAGGTTGTACAGATGGGACAGGGGGGGGGGGGGCTGGGATGGATGACGCAGCAGCTTGGCCATCTCTGTCGTGCACGATCCCGCGAGCGCAGGATTGCTGCTGTGCGCCAACTCCATCGCAGCGTCGAGCTCCTCGAGTGTACCCCCCTCCCCTCCCCTCCCCTCCTCTTCCCCCCGGCCCCGTCCTCCTCCTCCTCATGTGCGCGCGTGCTAAGAAGCGCTTTCATGGGCCATCATCAACGCGAACACGCTGCTTCCTTCCCTCCCTTCGGGCCTGCATGCTGCACTCACCGATGCACCCACCGACCGACCCGCACACCTCGTCCACCTCCGCCTCCTCCCTCAGCGGGCGTATGCGGAAGAGGCGGGGCACTGGCGAGGGTGTCGTGCCGTCGCCTCCCCTTCGTCCTCCTCTCGCACTCCCTAGCGATGCTGTCTGCGTGTCGCTACGCCGACTTGCCGGGACGAGCTGGACCTCGTGCGGCCCCGCCCACGCCCCTTCATGCACGCTCACCTCGCCTGCTTATTCCCTCCCCCCCTCCATATCGCGTCGCGGAACGAATTTGCTGCCGTTGTGGTTGACGACGGTTGGGTGGTGTTCGCGTGGTCGAGCGTGCACGTACGAGCAGCCTGCGTGGTGACGACCACGGCCCAGCACAGACCCTCGCGGCCACGCGCACACACTCAGCATACACGCAGCACACACGCAGCACACACACGCCCACCTACACACACCTACACACACACACACACACATACAAACACACAAGAAGGCACACACACTTCAACCAGCGAGCGCCCCTCTCTGTCGACGCGCTGTCGCAACGAGGGCTGCATAGACGCACTTCAACACACAGACAAGGACTGAAATAGAGAGCGAGCGAGAGGGCGCGAACACAAGACCGCGATTGTCGTCCAGGCGCCCCCCCCCATCACATCGCCGCCGCGACGCAACACCTCTGCACGACTCTCTCCCTCTCACCTCCCCGGTCTCACTCCGTTGACATTCCTGTGCGGCTCGCGCGGTGATGGAGCCCGTCTACTTCACCTCTGACGCAGGTGCCGCGGACACGGTCGTGCCGCCTTGCAGCTGCAGCGCCACCGCCGCCGATGTGCCTGCCACGAGCCTGCTCGTTGCGCCACCGCTTCTTCCCGCCACCGCACCCACCGCGGCGGCAGACCCCACGACATGCCCACCGGAGGCTGCTCAGACCTCCGTCGATGCGGCAGAGCGCCCGTTGCTCCCGGCGCAGGGCGCGGAGTGCGGGGCGGCTCCCTGCGACGTCGGTGCTCCGTGTGATATCGACAGCAGTGACGCATCGCCACCGCCACCCCCGCTGCCGCAGGTGCAGCAGCAGGTCGATGCTGCGCCCACTACAGTGGGTGTGGGTACGGCGGAGGAGCTCGACGAGGCGCCAGCCGCGCTGCCGGCTGACAGCACCGGCGACACTACATGGGCACCGGTGGATGGAGCAGGCGCGCAGGATGCGGCACCGCTGCCGCCGCCGACCTACCCAGCCGGCGCCCCTCCGTCCGAGCGGGCGGCGGTGGCGGATGCGCAGGCGTGGGTCATCGACTTCGCGCCGACGAAGCCGAAGCCGGTGCGCAAGATGACCAAGAAGGAGAAGGACGCCATCAAGCAGTCGCACCTGCGCAGTGCACAGACCACCACGGCGCCGGCGAGCGGGCATCAGCGCTGCGTGAGCGCGCCCGCGGCGGAGGGCCTCGGCGCCGACAGCGAAGGCAACGCCGTCGTTTCGCTGGAGGCAGCTGCGGATGGTGGGGCCCTGCAGGTGGTCCGCCTCGACACGTCTGCCGCGGACCGCGACGCGCTGATCCCGACGAGCCTCACGACGACGCGCGCTGACCTGGAGGCGCGGCTGGTGCTGCGGCTGCCGCGCTTGCTGTGCGTCAACAAGCAGTACCCGCGCGGCTGCGGCATCGCCTCTCTCACGTCGGTGTACAACTACCTGTACAGCTGGCTCGGCGAGAGCGCGGTGGGGGCGGACCGGCCGCCGCACTCGCAGGAGGAGATGATGTCTATCCTCGGCTTCGAGCCGCCCTTCGGCGACATTGCGTGGGGCCCGTTCACGGGCAACGCCACCCTCGTGCGGTGGTTCCACGCGCTGAACCGGCACTTTGGGCACAGCGGGCGGGCCTACATCCTGTACAAGGCACACGGCCACGGCAAGACGACGCACCTGTACCCCGACAACGCCGCCGCGCTTGCCGCTGTCAAGGCCGCTCTGCGCGACCCCCACTGCGCCTTGATCTACCACTGCCACAACCACTACATGGTACCGGTTGGCTACCAGGACATCCCGCTGGCACAGTCGGACTTCCTGCGACCCACCGTGTCGGAGGCCAACTGCGATACGACCGTTTTCATTGGCGAGGTCAGCCGCGGGCGGCACGAGGCGATGTACGCGCGCAAGTGGTCGCAAGTTGTGCGGGACATCGAGTGCAAATCGCCTCACTTCTTCAACATCCGCCACCCCGAGCAGGGCATCCAACGCCGCGACCCCAAGAAGAAGGAGGAGGCGACGCCGCACGCGGGATCGCCGCAGCATGTGGCTGGAGGACCTGCGGCGGCGGCAGCAGCAGCGGAGCAAGGTGTGGCACAGAGTGACATCGCGGCACCCGTTGCCGTGACCGACCCCGTGGTTGCTCCAGAGGACCGCGCGGAGGCCACGGCGGAGTCGGCCGTGGCACCGGAGGTGGCGCCGCCTGCTGACGATACCACCAGTGGTGCTCAGCGGCCCAGCGACAGCCAAGGGGAAATCACAGACACGCCGCTGCAAACGCCACAGGAGCCTGGCGCGGCCGCAGCAGAGGGGTCGGCGAGTTCGCCGGCTGATGCGAGTGACGCTGCCGTGCCCAACCCCCCGCCGCATGTGCTGCCACCGATCGCCGCTGCCGACGATGCTGCTGATGCCGACGCCGCGCCATCCCCATCCGTCGCCGCAGCTCCGACAGAGGCCGCCGCACCGCCGAGTGCGCCTGCCCCTCCACCGGAAAATCCGAAGAGGGAGCGCGGCAACCTGCACTGCATCATCTGCTTCCGAAACGACGAGGTGGAGCCGCGGCTGGAGCGGTACGAGGACACGCCGGCAACGCAGCCGCCGTGGATGCTGTCGTCTTCGTCGTCCTCGTCACGCGAGGGCAGCAGCGACAGCGACGCGGACGACGGCGCGTGAAGGGGTGCCGCCGGGGTGGTGGCTGCTCGTTACTCCGCGTCACGCGAGCCATAGGGTGGTGTGGCGCGAGGACCGCGCAAGAGCCGAGGCGCATGCTCCTCGCTCTGGCGTCGACCGTGCGCCTTGGACGGCACCGCTGCGACTCTGTGCGCGGTGTTGCTGCTGCTGCTGCCTCGCGTTGACTCCTCCGGCATTCTTCCTTTTCGAACTTGCTGTATGCGCGCGTGTGTCTGGGCGTGTCTGTGTGTCTGTGTGTGTGTGTGTGTGTGTGTGTGTGCACTTCACTTGGTCCACCGGCCCATCGCTTGCAACTTGTGAACGATTCAGCATGTACCACGGAGAGAGAGAGGGGAAGGGAAGAAGGAAGTAGTGCGATGGTGGTGGTGATTGACCAGCGCGAGGGACACAAGGTGGCTGCACGCCCCCCCCCCCCGTGCATGCCATCCAGCGAGAGAGGCAGAAGCTGATCAATGGCACGCCGACGTGCTGCCGCTTCTCCGCCGCCCGCCCTCCTCTCGCGAGGTCGCTTTGCCGTCTTGTTATGGTGGTGCACCTCAGCCTTCACCCCTCCCCCTTCTTCTGCGTGACCTGGGCCCTCCACCACACTCCATCCCCGGCTTTCTCCGTCCCTCCCCCTTCCCGTCCATATGACGTTCCACAGCGAAGTGCAGCTCTAGCGCACTGTACACATCGCCAAAGCACCGACACACACACACACACACACACACACAACTACTCGCGTAGAGACACAAGCACCCGCACGTGCGTCGACCCACGCGCGCGTACGTCAGCGAGCACCTGCGAACGCCCACATCGCCGCTTTTCTCTTCGTCCCTCATCCCTTCCGCACCCCCCCTTCCCTCCGCCGTCATGGACTCTGGGCGGCGCCGCGAGGTGCGCAACGCGCGACGGGTGCGCCGCAGTCAGCGGGACGGCGGCGGCAACGAGGTCAACGACGCCCAGAGCGGCCGCCCGGCCTCCGCCAACGTCAGCGGTCGCTCCACTCCGCCTCCACTTGGCGGTGGCGCTACGGCAGGGATGGCTGCTGCCGCTGCTGCTGGCGCGGGCGGGGGTGGGCGGCGCCGCAGCGGCATCGGCGCCTCGCGCGACGAGGCGCAGCGGCTGTCGGAGCGCATGCAGCAGCAACGGCAGGTGAAGAGCCGCGCGGACGAGATTTTGTCGCAGCGCGAGTCGCTCATCCGCGAGCGCTACGCCCCTAACGCGATGGCGGCGACGGCCGCGTGGGGGCAGGGCGCGCCGCAGCAGCAACAGCCGCAGCTGCAGGCCGCCGCCTACGCGTTTGACAAGGACGACTTGCTGGCTGGGCTGATTGGGGACAACAAGGCCAACTTTCTGAAGCTCGACCACGACCTTACGGAGGACCACACGATTGCCACGCACCGCCTGCACACCTCGGTCTTCGCGCATGCAAACAGCTTCCTCCTGCTCTTCCGCGACGTGGACCGGGCAAGCGACCTGGTCGAGGCCCTCAAGGCGAACGTGCAGGGCACCAAGGCTGCCATCTCCAGCATCAGCAAGTACTCCTCCGCCAACATCGTTGGCGGCAGCACGGCAGCCGCGTCGTCGGCGTCGGCGGGGGCGGGCAAGGGCACCGGGTCGGCCACCGCGGACATCCGGGGCGGTGGGGCGAGCGGCGGCGGCGCTGGAGGCGTCTTCAGCTCCACGCTCGGCGGCGCCGCCGGCGACGGCGACCCGCGGCGGCTCGCGCGGCCAAGTCTCGTCTCGCGCCGCCTCACGCAGCGCTACGCCACGGGCGGCGGGGCGAGCGACATGACGTGGCTGAACGAAGGGGGCGCGGGCTTCGGCGGCGGCGCAGGAGGCAGCAGCAGCGGCGGCGGGACGGGCGGCAGCGGTGGCGGTGCGGGAAAGGGCGGTGGTGGCAGCGCCGTGGCGACGTCGAGCCACGCCACGACGTGGGCCTCCACGGTGCAGCGCAGCGGCGTCAACGACGAGGACAGCGGCGGCGCGGCGGCTGCGTCGGGCGGTGGCGCGGACGAAGTGGCCGCGAACACCGGCGCCTCGCGGCCCACAACGCGGGGCCTTAACGTGTCGTCGGTGCGGCAGTGGCGGCACACGATAGGCCTGGGTGCGGGGAGCGGCGCCGGTGCCGAGGCGGGCCCTGGTGATCGAGATGGGAATGGCCGGACTGCCGCTGCGGCTGGGCGGCGCCTGCGCGGGGGTGATGCCGGAGGCGCACGCGCGCTGCCGAGTGGGCCGGCGACGGCGGCGGCGAAGTCGGAGAAGGAGGCGACGGACACGGCGGCCTTCGTGGAGATCCTTCGCGAGGAGGTGAACCAGCTGCTGACGGAGCGGCGGCACGTGGATGCGGCGGAGCTGCTGTACCGTCTCGCGGACGAGGCGACGGCGAAGGGGTGTGTGCCCTTCCTGCTCGATCTCGAGGCCGCCCTCGTCAGCAGCGTCATCTCCAACGTGGTCAAGATCCCGGTGACGCCGACATACGTGGAGAGCCTGCACGTGCCGCTCATCCAGCTGCTGCTCCGCTTCGGCCGCTCCCGCAGCGCCGCCGCCGTGTACCTGACGATGCACACGTCGTGGCTGCACAACGAGGTGCAGAAGCTGCAGTCCCGCGTCAACCCGCAGTACGCCAGCCTCATCGCCGTCGACTTCCTCGTGCGCGCCACGCGGGCCACGGTGCGGCGCCAGCACACTCTTGGCCTCCCGCTTGCTGCAGCGCGCCCGCTGATGGAGGACGCCACCGCCGGCTCGCCGGGCGCAGGGGACGCGAAGAAACTGGTTGCGAGTCCATCTCGAGGAGCAGTCCCACCCGCCGCCGCCGCCGGCGCTGCTGGTGGCCCTGTCACGACGCGCAAGGTCACGAGGGGCGCCGACGCATCCGGTGCGGCGGCGGCGCTGCTACCGGGCTCGCTGATCCCGCCCAACTCTGCGGCCCTGCTGTGGGTGCGCCGCAACGTGGAGCGGTTCGCCTGCGAGGTGCTCGCGACGCACCTGCTGAGCTTCGGCACCGGGACCGACGGCGGCGACCCCACGCGCATCCGGCAGGCGGCGCAGATGATTGCGCAGACGTCGCGTGTGATGCAGGCGCTGAGCACGGACGGCTTCGCCGGGTGCGACACCCTCATCCTCCGGCAGCTCACCCCGAGCCTGGTCATCCTCGAAGACGACTTCACGCGGCTGACGGGGGAGCGGCTGGAGCACGGTGGGCGGGCAATGGTGGAGCAGCTGATCATGGGCAGCCTCGCATTGTACGAGACCGTGCAGGCGAACGCGGCGGCCATCACGGCGGCGGCCGCCGCGGCGGCCGCGTACGCGGCAGCGGTGGCCGTCATCTCCTCCGGCCCGCAGCCCCCCGCCGCTGGCGCCGCGCCGTCCGACGGGAAGAAGACGTTGGCTGCGTCGGCCGCCGCCGCCGCCCAGCAGCAGCAGCAGCAGCAGATGCCGGCACGCCCGCCCCCGCCGCGCATCACGCCGCCGTACCAGCCCTCCCGCTGCGACGACGTGGCCCGCAAGGCTCGAGTGCGCTGCCAGGAGTTCGTGCAGCTCATCCGCGCCCTGCCCCTCTCCGGGCACTCGCTGCTCGTCCAGCTGCTGCTCGCCCCGGCGTCGTCGTCGCTGTTCAAGAGCACGTCCTCCGCGGCGGCGGGTGGTGGCGGGGGCGCCGGTCAGGGGGGCAGCACGGCCGCCGCGTCGACAGCGGCTGGAGCTGGCGCGGCCGCGAGCTCTTCGTCTGGTGTTGTGGCGACACGGCGCGGGTCGGGCTCCGGCGGGTCCGTGACGTTCCGCAGCGGCACCGGCGGCGGTGGTGGACGCGGGGCGACAGCGCTGTTGGGCAAGGCCGGGGCGCCGTCGGCGTCGCAGCAGGTGCCGCTTGCGCTGTCGTCGCTGCTGTTTGCCACGGCCCCGCCGCCGCCGCTGTCGGCTGAGCGGTTCCGCTTCCTGCGCTACGCCAACGGCTGCTCCAGCACGCAGGTCCGGCTGCTGCGGTCCGTCTGCGGGTACGTGGCGGCGCTGACGGGTACCGACCAGCTGCCGGCCGAGGTGGTGGCGTCTGCCGCCGCGCAGGAGCGGGAGAGCGCCAGCGCCAACGCGGCGACGGCGATGCGGGTGCAACAGGCCGAGTGCGTCGCGTACCTGCTCACCAACGCGATGGTGACGGAGTCGATTGATGTGGTGCTCTGCAACCTGCTCTCCCGCATGATGACGATGCTGCTGCGGCAGCGCAAGGCGCTCGTGCGCTTCCTGACGTCGGACGCTTTTCTCGCTAACCACCGCCGCGTCTTTCCCTCCGCGTCTGCCGCTGCAGCAGCGAAGACGACGCCGGCCGTTTCCGTCGCGCCCTTCTTCTCCGACCCCGCCATCTCGCCGGCGTGGGTGCTTGACTGCACCCTGTGCCTGCTGTCCGACGTGGTGAGCCTCGGCACGTGGGTGTCCTTCTTCACGCGCGGCGGCGCCATGACGCACATGCTGGCCGACGTGCAGTTCGGCTTCCGCACGCAGCACCTCGAGCGGGTGCAGCGGCAGGTTCCGCGGCTTGTGCAGGGCTGGCTGTGCGCGACGCTCTTGCTGAGCGCGGACGTCACCCGCGCCGGCGCGGTGCTGGCCCCCTCTGCGAGGGCGGCCGCGGCGCAGGCCGCGGCGCGGTCGGCGCGTGCGTCGCCGGCCGTCACGCCGCTGCTGGCGCCGCAGCAGAGCGTGCTCTTCGGCTCGCAGCCGCCCGACCGCGGCGATGGCCGCTCGCCAACGCTGAACCTCAAGAACAACGTGTCCTTCTCAGCCGTCGCGGCCGCGGCGGCGTCGGCGGCTGCCGGCAAGAAGTCCACCAAGGACACGTTGGGTGACGCGACGTGCGTGCTCATGTCGATACCCGTGATGTCTGCGTCTGCGGCTGCGGCTGCGGCTACGGCCGGTGCCGGGCCGGCGGCGGTGGGAGCGAAGGACTCTGCCGCAGCGCCGTTCTTCGCCGACGCGGGTGTGCGGGAGGAGCGGGTGCTGAAGCTGGTCATGACCTTCCTCGACCGCAAGTACCGCACCCCGGCCAGCTACACGGTGCACCACTACGTCGTGGACTCGGTGAACGACGCCGGCGCCGGCGCGCTCGCCGGCGTGTGGGCGGTGCGTCGGCACGTGAGCAGCTACCCGGAGTTCCCGATTGGCGAAATGCGCGAGCACCGCAGCGACGAGGTGTTCCTGCTGCACTGGTGCACGCAGATTTCGCTGCACCTGCTCACCTTCTTCCAGGAGCGCCTCATCACGCCGAGCTACGCCATGAACCAGCGCGCCGCGGAGGCGCAGGGCGGCATGACGGCCTTCCTCAACGCCGGCTTGCCCTTCCCGCTGAAGGGCTGCATCACGCCGCAGGAGGACACGGTGCTCGCCGCGCTGTGCGCCGGCGGCGGCAACTACGTGGCGGCTGTGGCCCTGCTCCAGTTCCTCGTGATGCGGCTCCTGCGCGACGGCCTCTGCCGCGCCGACACGTGGTCGGCCGTGTACGGCTGCTCGACGGCGCAGTGGCGCGGCGACGAGGCGGTGCTGCGGCAGCAGCTCTTCTTCTTCGCTCTCTTCGGGTACCTCTGGGCCCCGCTCTTCACGGGCGGCCGGCGGCCGCCGGCGAAGCCCACCGGTGCTGCCGCCCGCGGCGCCGGGTCCGCTGCCTCGGCGCCCGCCGCGAAGGAAGACGCGCCGGTCAGCTCGTACCTCGTCGACGGCTTGCCGCCGCTCGCCGTGCTCGAGTGGATGACGTGTGGCGGCGTGCTCGGCGCGCCGGCGAACACCGACTCCGTGGCCGCCGCCATGGCGTCCGCGCCGCTCGCGACCATTCCGGCGAACCTGACGGCAATCGACGTGCTCTTCGCGACGGAGGGCACCATCCACCTCGCGGCCGGCAGCGGCGATGGGGTGGCGGGCGTCGCGTCTGCGTCTGCGTCCGCGACCGCCGGTGGCTCGGCGGCGTGGAAGGCGAAGGCGGGTGGTGGCAGCGCTGCGGCTGCTGCTGCCGGTGGGGCAGCGCATGTGCCGAGCTCGACGTCGGCGAACACCACGCTGGCCAAGCGCGAGCTTTTTGGCGGCGGCGCGGCGTACATCCCGGACGGGCCGCTGCGTGTGGTGCGGCACTTCTTCGAGGACCAGCTCGGCGAGGGCCGCGCTGTACCGGCGCTGACGTCCGATGTCATGCGCACCCGCGTCGAGCGGGCCATGGCGGATATCAACCTCCTGGACTTTGTGGGCACCTCGCTTGGCATGGATGACGACAGCGACGACAGCGCCAGCTCGTCCACCGCCACGCGCTCCTCCGCTGACGGCGCGGCCAAGTCGCAGAAGGTGACGCTGCGGAACCTGCGCGACCTCATCGCCACGTACGCCATTCCCCTGTCCTAGTGCTGGGGGAAAAAGAAAAAAAAAGGAAACCGGTGTGTCCTCGCGATGTTTGCTGTTCTTGTGTTGCCCCCCGCCCTCGTTTCTTTGTTTGGTTGCGCAACGCCCTCAACGAAAACAAAAAAAAATGTCACGGAATTAACAACAGAACGCGTCTCCGGTTGCGCCGCCCTCCGCCGGACACTTATTCCGCGGCCTCCGGGCCCCCCTCCCCCCCAACCCCCGCCTGCCCCCCTCTGCACCGCCCCCCACCGCCACCCCCCTGCTCGCTGGCCACGAGTCCTCCCGGGCTCTGCAGGGGTGCCCCGGGTCCAGGGGTGGGCCTCCTGGGTAGCCCAGCGGGGGGGGGGGGGGCCCCTCCCACCCCCACCGGGGCTTCGGGTTGCCCCACGGGGTATCCCCGTGGGGGGGAGGGGGGGCGCGGAAAAAAAAAGGGGGGGGGTTCCGCCCACTGAAAAGCCGCTGCCAGCTAGATGAGGTGTGGGTGCGCTCGTCCCCTGGGGTTGGGGGTGGCCGCCCCAAGCGGCGGCAGCCTCGTTTTCGTGACGGGAAGCCCGCCCCGGCTCCAGACGAGGAAGCGCTGGGGGGCAAAAAAAGAAGGGGCCGGCAAACAGCCTCACGCGTTGTTCCTCGTGAGGCGGGCTCCGTGTTTGCAACTGAAAAAAAAAAAACGCGGCGCTCCACTTCAACCCTGTGCACTTTACTTCCTCTGTCGTCCTCCCGTTTCTGACCCTTCGCTCGCGCCTGCAGACCAGTCAACTTCACACACACACGCGCCCATACACTCGAGCTTACCGCTCGCCCCGTCTCTGGAAGCCAAGGACGAAAAGGACACGAACAACCATACAGGCGCAGAGTCCGCAACAGCAATGAAGCGCGCACGCACCGCCAGTCTTCCGCCCGCTATCCTGAGCTCGCTGACTGAGCTGCAGGATGGCCTGAACGCCATGATCGACCCGTCCTGGCGCACTGTCCGCTCCCTCGACAACTGGGGGCTGGCCATCACCATGGAGTCGACGGAGCTGCTCGACTCGTACCCGTGGAAGTGGTGGAAGAACATCAAGGCGACTCCCGACATCGCAAACGTCAAGATCGAGCTTGTCGACATTTTCCACTTCTCGCTCTCCGGCGCTATGCAGCTGCGCTCCACCCCGGCCCAGAAGGTGCCGGCCGCCGCGCTCAAGCCGCTCAAGGAGGTGATGACAACGTTCTTGCCTGCGCGGGCGTGCACGAATGACCCGCACGGTGTGCTGTTCTTCCCGCTTGTCGAAACGGAGAACGCCGTCCCGAGTTTCCGCAACGTCATCCAGCTGGCCAACGCCTACCGCTTTGACGTCATCACTGAGAGCATCATCTACGCCGCCGAGGACCTCGGGTTCAACCTCGTCGCCTACTACGTGGCTAAGCACACGTTGAATTGCATCCGACAGCTCGGTGGCTACAAGGACGGCACGTACGTCAAAGTCAGCAACGGCGTGGAGGACAACGCCCTGCTGCACGAGTGCATCAAGGACGTCACATTCGAAGCGGTGCTGGACGACAACAAGTACGTCGAGGCCTGGAACGGCATCATGACCAGGGTGTACGCGGCGTTCCAAGTCAAGGAGTCCGACCGCAGGGATGCGGAGCACTGGTTCGCTCTTGCCAAGGAAGACCGTCAGGTTTCCAAGGCGTAAAGGCGCCCTTGGTGTCTTGTATGGCATGCTATCATAGAACGGGGAAAAAAGGAAGAGAAGAAACACAGTTCTATCTTGGAGACTCTCATCGCCGCAGACAGGCGCATAAATCCTATTTCTCCTTTTTTGTCTCCCGCGCAACCTTACGCTCTGCGTTGCTGTGGCTCTCTGTCTGCAGCTTTGGGGACTTTTTCTTCGCTTTCCACTTCCAGCCTTTTGTGCCTTGTCACGAGCCCTGCGCTCGAGCCTGACAGCAGCGCTTGTTGCTAAGTAGTGGCGGGTGCAGCAAGATTGACATCTGGGAGGCTATACAGGGCTACCGCCCGTCTCTTGAGCAAGGGTGCAAAAAACAGTGCCAACGCGTGTTTTCTGCGTAGTGCACAAGCAAGAGCAATCCGTAAAAAAAAAAAGCAGATTCGAGGGTGCCAGCGGGACTCGCAGGCTGCTCCTGGAAAGGGGCAAATCACAGCAGGGGGATCAGCACTAGCCCCTGGTCAAGCCTTGACGCCTCCGTTCGCGGTTCCGAAGGGCTTCTGCCCTTTGTTTCTTTAAAGAAAAATGTTCTTCACGCCTGGTGCCTATTGAGGTGTCAATGCTTTGCCTACTTCTCTCTCCTCGATACCTCCTTTCAACCTCTCCCCTCTTTACACAGGCGACATTTGCCAGGTAAAGGTCGCAGGCAAGCGACAGAGTTGCGTTCCCGCGCCGCGGCAGCGCGTTCGACGACACCACTGCGAATGCCACGGTGAATGTTGCTTTCAGGAGCGCTCACCCAGCCCTCAGCCACGCTGGCCTGTCGAGGAAGGCGTTGTGGCACAGCGCGTTGCTGCACCTTACCCTTCGGGGGCTTGTGTCGCCCACTGCCTGCAGCCAGAGTAGCCTGTCTTGCATTATCCCGGCAGCGCTGGCGCTGGAATGTGGTAGTTTTTTTTTTTTTTCGGCTGCTTTGTCCACGTACTAGCGCAGCGTTCCCCTTGCTTCCTGCTGAACACATATTTCCAGAGAATTCGAAAATGTCGCTCTCCTGCTTGGCCTTTGCCGCTAGCGTCTCAGGGCCTGTGGCTCGAGCTGATAACTAAGGACGTTCGTGCCCGACTCCTTTTCGAGCCCACCGCTCTTGGCGCTTGTCGCTCGAGTGACCGGCCGCAACTTGAGCTCCCCCCTTCTCATGCTTCACCTTTCGACTCGCTCTCTTTCCCGCTGCTGCTGCACCGCTTTTCGCCAACCCACTCAAATGTCTGCGCCATTCACCACCCCAAACTCGAACACACAGCCCGGTTCATTTTCATCATGCCCGCTGCTCCGAAGTCCGCCAAGAAGGCCGCGCCGAAGGCTGCGCCGAAGGATGCGAAGGCGACCAAGGTCGTGAAGGTGACGTCCCGCAAGTCGTACACCCGCCCGCAGTTCCGCCGCCCGCACACGTACCGCAAGCCGGCCACGGCGAAGCCGAGCAACCGCGTGACCGTGGAGTCGAAGGACATCATCGCCTTCAACGTGATCCGCTACCCGCTGACGACGGACAAGGCCATGAAGAAGATCGAGGAGAACAACACCCTGACCTTCATCGTGGACTCCCGCGCCAACAAGACGGAGATCAAGAAGGCGATGCGCAAGCTGTACCAGGTCAAGGCCGTCAAGGTCAACACCCTGATCCGCCCGGATGGCCTGAAGAAGGCGTACATCCGCCTGTCTGCGGCCCACGACGCCCTCGACACGGCGAACAAGATTGGCCTCGTCTAATCGGCATTTGAACCATGCTACTTTTTTTTTTTCTCAGTTAGTTTGAGTTCCACAAAAAAAGAAAAAAAAAGCTAGAAAGAAAGATCGAATAGCTGAAAGGTGACGCTGTTACATCGGAGGGCGCCACGGATGCACTGCAGAAGGTACGAAAGCGCGTGCAGGCAGCCGACTTTTGCTCGCGGCAGCGAACCTTTTTCCGCTGAGCACTCTCAGCACCGAGGGTGTCATCTGGCACTCGGTGGCCACTGTACTGTGACGCGTTAGCTCTCCCGGCGTGCGGTGTGAAACGTGCTGGTATCGATACGGTCATAGAGAGCGGAGTGGAGCTCATCTGCTCCCGTGGTCGGCCACCGACCTACGAGGTGTTGTCGCGTTGTCGCTGATTCACTTCCTCAACCCACGCAATTCTCGTCCCTCCTTCGCTTCGTCATTCTTGTCACTCTGTTGACTCATCCTGACCACTGCCTTCAT
>JASAOO010003429.1:0-60267 GCA_030849075.1 Zelonia costaricensis | reverse complement strand
CTCTGGATCAGGCCCTTCAGCGCATCCACGCTCTGCGAGCTGGGGCCGATGGTGCAGATGATCCGGTTTGCGCGGTAGTTCGCCAGCGGCTCGAAGATCGAGAGCGTCAGGTTGTGGGCGAGCTGGGACATCTTGAAAGGGAGAGGGGTGGTCTGGTGGTTGGTCAGAGGACGGAAATAGGAGAAGGTGGTCAGTGTGAGGGGAGGAGATAGAGGGAGGAGTATAGAGGCTCTTCGGGTGAGTGTGGTTGGGCAGCGGCGATGTTGGGTGGGCGGTTTGGCGGGCGGCGGGTGGGTGCAGGCGCCACGCAGAGGTGCGAGGAGGAGACGGGGGCAAAGAGGGCGGAGTGAGAGAGGGTGGTGTTCTATACTGCCCCAGAGGAGGGCCAGTGCCACGGCACGGCGTAAAAGCCCACACACAGACACACACACACACACACACAATGGCAAGAAGGAAGCAGCACGCGAAACCGCGGCGTCAGGGCGGCGGCTTCATGATATGCGCGCACTGGTGCATCGGCCTTCATCGCAGGACGGAAATGCGACTCTTCAGCCCCAGGCTGTACCAGCGCGCGCGGGAAAGAGCGAGAGATGAGAAGCAGGACGAGCTGGGTGGGGCCCGCCCGACTCGCTGATGTCCTCTGTAGAGCGTCGAGTTGGGCCCCCTGTCTTGCGGCATGCCCTGCTGAGTCACATGGAGGGTGGAGGAGATGGAAACAAGTGAAATGATGTGTGCGCGAGGCACGTGCAATGCGTCAGGCAAAACGAGCAGAAGATGAGGAAGCCGCGAGGCGGGCGACAGCGAGAAATAGGGGAAGAGGGGTGGAGAAGGGAAAAGCGGCCCAACAACAAGCAACAGCACAACGGGGCTTGCAAGCGATGCGCGCTGGCACGAGTGGACGAGCTTAGGCTGGCGGCGTTATCGAAGCAAACGATTGTGTGGGTGTGCTGAAGGAGATGTGGCACAGGAGCGAGGCGATGTCGGCCACGCGCCCACTCTTGACGTGGCGGAGCGGCATCGCGTGAAAGCCAGTGCGCAGCACGCGCACCGGAATGCATGCCGTGCCGATGTCGTGCGAGCCGCTGCTGCCGTTACGTGCCTCAACAACGACGCAGAGGACAGCGGTGTCCCGGCACCGCCCCGCGAGGGTTGTGGATTCGCTCCACTGCGGGTAGACCGCGACCGGCACCGTGCTGGCTTCGTACGAGAGCGCCTCCCCGTGCAGCCACACGCGCACGGCAACGTGTGTGGCATTTGCACCGTCGAGCATGGTGCCCAGGTGGGAGCCGCAGATGACGCGTACCACCACGGTGAAGGGCGTGGCGCCTGTGGTTGCGCTGCTGACGTCGCGCATGTACATCGGCTTCAGCACGTACCCGCACCCGCCGTTTTGGTGCGTGAAGAAGCCTTCGTTGACGCGCAGGTGCTGGTCCCTGGTTTGCCAGTTGAGCGCGACGAGCTGGCAGCCGAGCTGCCACATCGGCATGGGGTCGTAGTTGGAAGAGTCGATGCGCGTGCCCGCTGGGTACGTGCGTGAGAGCATGAGGCTGTTCTGGCGCATGAAGTTGGTCGGCGCACTCGCCGCCAGCCGCGCCACGTCGCCCTCCACGTAGCTCTGGACGTTGAAGGGCTGTTCGTCGGCGCCCCAGCTGGAGGAGCGCACGGAGCCGATAGACGCGCACGCCGACAGATCTAGCGTGGTGGGCAGGGGGGCTTGCCGGTCCGCCCGGATGCCGCTGCCTGACTTGTCCTTCAGATCCTCGACGCCGGCGGCGTTCATGCGCCACTTGACCAAGATCCTGCCTTTCAGCCGCGCAGGCGTGTACATGGACACGTCGTGCGTGGGAAGGTACAGGCGCGACCCGAAAACGTCGCGCATGACGGCGGCCATGCGGTTGGTCTGCTCGGCGCTCGTGTGCACCTCGAGCGACAGGATCACAGGGAACTCGCGGGGGTTCCAGGCCCCCTCCGCCGCGCCGTCCGGCGGCGCAAAAGCGTATTGGTTGATGGTACATATGACGCTGTCGAAGGCGATTTTGGTGGTCATCGTGCGGCCGTGGTAGACGACGGGCTGGCCGTCCGGGCCGTCCCAGCAGTCGATCTCCACGCAGCGGCAGCCCGCCTGCAGCACCTCTCGGTACATGTGGCACGAGCTCTCCGAATTGAGTTGGTTGCCTGTGAGGTAGGTGTTGTGCGAGGTGCTGATGAAGTAGTTTGGCAGGGGGAGGTCCATCGGGTCCACCAGCCGGTGCTGGCTTGCGTCGATGACGGAGTTGTGGTGGGGGTGAAGCAGAAAGGCAGTGAAGCCGGCCACGTCCATGCGGTCCGGCTGCTGACTCGTGAAGAGGCGGAACAGCCCGGCACACCTCATCGGCGAGACGGTCGAGTCGGTGTCGTTTGCCGTGCAGAAACGCGTGAACTCCTCCGCGGACATGCCGGCCGCGCCGTCGGCCGTCTGACGCCCGTATATCTGCCGCACCGCTTTGGCCTCGTTGAAGTAGCCAAAGAACTCGCAGAACTCGTCGTAGTCGAGGCACGCGTCGCTGTCGCCGTCGCACTGGCGAAAGCGGTCGGCAAACTCCTCAGCGGGCACGCGGCCAAACAGCCTCTTGACCATGACCGAGATCTCGTTGAAGGAGAGCTTCTGCCGGTCCTGCTGCGCGGCCATGGACCAGTATCGCGCGACGGTCGCAGTGGCCGCGTTGGCGCGGCTCTCGCTCTGCGAAGTGCGGCGCCGCTGCTCGAGAAAGTCGACCCAGGTGGTCCGCTCCATCTCCGTGCTGCACACGAGGTTCCACGACCAGCCAAACTGCGACTCTACCTGGAAGCAGTACTGGAAATGCTTGAGACCGGCTTTGCTGTAGAGCTTGTCGGTAGCTGGGAGAGTGCGAACTGCCCAGATGTCGCAGAACCGCAGCGTGCTGCGCCTCTCCGACGCTGGCTCGTACTGCAGCCCGTCACCGACCGGGCAGACGGACATGAGGACCTTTTTGACCTTGTAGTTGCGCGATATGCGGAGCAGAGGCACACCCTTGTCGCGCAGCTCGCTCGCGAGCTCTGCGCAGTTGCGCTCGGCAAAGGAGTCGAGCGAGCTGTCCCCTGTCGTAGAGAGAGACATCGCCTCGTGCGCTTGGCAAAGAAGACCGTCTTGCGTGCGTGTGCGCGTCTTTTTTTTTTTTCCGTTCAGCGGCAGCAGCAGCAGCAGCAGCAGGGTGGCGCGTGGAGGGGCGCAGGCGCACAATTCGGTCTTCTGTATGGCGGTGCGTCACGCAGGCACAAAACAGACGAGCAAGAGGAAGGAAACGGCAGGCACGACAAGGCCGCCGACAGCAATGGAAGCGAGTTTGAGAAGAAGATATGCACAGGCACTGTGAGAACGTATGCCTAGGCTTGTGCGCGATCGTTTGTTCTTAGTTGATGAAGTGTGGGGGTGGGTAGGTGGGGGTGTGGATGTCACCTGTCTCGTGCGTTGAACAGTCCCTTTTATTTATTTCTGTTGAAGAAAGACCCTGGATGGAAAGTGTGACAGAAGGCGCAGTGAACGGCGAGCGTGGCCACGCCTCGTTGAGTAGGCGAGCGAAGGCGCGCAGCTTCGCGCTAGGTGAGCGGAAAAGAGGTACACAGGCGGGGAGGCGCTCGGCGCTGCAGGACGCAACACAAACCAAACAACAAGCGGGCCGCGGAGAAAGCAGAGTGAGAGGAGCGAGCTGTGGCACACACACGTCATCGCGTGCTGTGTTGCATGTGAGCGTGAACGCAACTGTGCGTGTGCGCGTAGCTCTGCGCAGGTGGCGCGAGCGAGAACAAAGGGCCGCGAACGGTCCGTCGCTCCCCAATGCAAAGCCCACAGAGTGCGCGTCCCCGCCGCACGGTTTCTGCGAATGCGAGTTGAGCACGTTCCGCTTCTGCTGCATGACGTACGAAGGGTGCCCCGCCGGCAGGGCACGACGGACGCGTGCAGACACGGAGCCGCCCAGTCGTTGGCTGTCTGTGTGGCTGCGTAGGCTTGTGTGCCGCCAACAACGGGGGTGGAAAGGCCACGGAAGGGGAAGCGCGCGCAGCGGGGCGCACAGTACAGGACACTTTGCATTGCCCCCCCCCCGTTGTGGCGAGATGATTACTCGATCAATGCGGCCGTGGAAGAGGGCCGCACACACGTGTGTGAAGTGACGGGTCGCTGTCAGGGATAAGGAGGCGGATAGCGGCTCAGGGCGGGAAGTGTGTTTGGGGAGGAGGGGGGGACATTGTGTGTCAGCGGCACGCCAAGAGCGCCACAAACCCAAAACAACAAAAAAGAAAACGCCGCCTCAGAGATGGTGGGGCGTTGGCCGCCAATCGCGAGGTGTGAGGCCGGTGACCCGGTGCGATGCTCCTGCCTAGAAACGCACCACAGACTTGATGGCATCCAGCAGCTTCAGCTCGTTCGGTAGGTACAGGCGCTCGTGCAGGGGGAAGGGGGTGTCGAGGCCGCACACGCGCGTTGGCGGGGCCTCGAGGGAGAGGAAGCAGTCCTCCGTGATGCTCGAGACCAGCTCAGCGCCGTACCCGCTCGTCTTGGGTGCCTCGTGCGTGACAATCACCTTGCCTGTCTTCTTCACCGAGCTAGCGACCAGCTCTCGGTCCCACGGCAGCAAGCTGCGCAGGTCGATGAGCTCGACGGAGATGCCCTCCTGCCGCGCCATTTCGGCTGCCTTGGCCGCCACGTAGACCTGCGAGCCGTACGTCACCATTGTCACGTCGCGCCCCTCCATCAGTACGCGGCCCTTGCCCAGCGGCAGCGTGTAGTAGTCTGGGTTGACCTCCTCCACGGCGCTGCGGTAGAGGATCTTGGGCTCGAAGAAGATGCACGGGTCGTTCTCCTCGACGCACTTGAGCAGCAGCCCCTTCGCCTCCGACGGGGACGACGGCATGACGATCTTCAACCCAGGGCAGTGGTTGAAGTAGCCCTCCACGCTCTGCGAGTGGTAGATGCCACCGTGGCCCACCGCCGAGCACGGGGTGCGGATTAGCATCCCGCAGTGGAAGCTGCCACCGGTGCGGAAGCGGTACTTGGCCGCCTCGTTGACGATCTGATCGAAAGCGGGGAAGATGTAGTCGGCGAACTGCACCTCGGCGATGGGGTGCCAGCCCACGGCCGCCATCCCGACGGCGAAGCCGACGATGCCCTGCTCCGTCAGCGGCGAGTTGAAGACCTTCTGCGGCCCGTGCTTCTTGCGCAGGTCCAGAGTGCAGCGGAAGACGCCACCGAAAGCGACGTCCTCGCCGAGCAGCACGGTCTTCTCCTTGGACAGGGCGTGGTCAAGGCCGGAGTTGATGGCCTGGAAGAGGTTCATCTTGACCCCATTCCGCGTCGCCTCCTCCTCCCCTGGCAGAGTTGCGAACTTGAACTCACTCGGCTGCACGCTGGCGTGCCGCTTCGCCGCGGCGGCCGCGGTCGCAGCGGGAACGGCCAAAAGCCGGCGCATAATGTGTGCCACGCAGGGTGCGCCACTCGCGGAGACAAGGCCGGCGAGTCGCTGGGACGCGCTTTAAACAGAAGCCCTGTTTTTGGTTTTATTCGCTTTCAAGAACGCAAAACAGAAAAAGAGCGCGCGTACGCGGAGGACGGAGGAATCCCAAAAACGAGGGAGAGGCTTGCCGGTGTGTTGGCTGCGACGGCCTCGAGGGACCGAGGGAGGGGCGGGAAGAGGCGAGACAGCGCAACGGTTGCAGGGCAAGTCAACAAACAAAAAAAAAAAAAGCTCGCGTCCTGCACAAGAGACGCGGTGGTCGGCCGGGGAGTGACGCTGCCTGCAGCGATCGAACGCGCGCGTCCAGCTGAGCGGCAGTACCGCGAGCTGTGGAGGAGGTGCTGTAGGACGAGGGAGGAACAGCGCACACCGGCAGGGGGGGTGGCGGGGGCGGTTAGGCACTGCAGTCACGCAGAAAGCGCGAAACCGACGTGCACGTGGATGTGCGAGGCGGGCGAAGAGGGGAAGTGGGGGGAGGGGGAAGAGGAGCTAGATAAAAAGAGGGACCAGAGAATGCGGCACCGCTCTCACAAACGTCAACACGCGACTGCGCGAGACGGACAGTACGCACCGATGCGAAGTCCGGCGAGGCAAGGAGAGAGGACGCCGGCTGCTAAGAGTGTCGGCAACGGCGACAGCGATGCTTGCGTGTGTGCGTGTGTGCGTGTGTGCGTGTGTGTGTGCAAGATGGAGATGGGAGAAAAGAGACTTCAAGGATGGTGGCGCTCACAAGAGGATGGCTGAGGAGATGAGGCTCCTACTGCACCGCAGACGAGAGGGAAGGGGGGAGGCCAGAGAAGTGCAGAGTGGGGTACGCACCGAGCGCGCCGCAAACGAGCAAGACGGAGGAGCGGGCAGAGTGAGGGAGAGTGGAGAGCGCCGCGCACAGGTCGCACAGAGGATGGCAAGGACGGCCTCAGCGGCGAACAGCGCTTTCACAGCGCGAGCTCTTCACACACGGCGGTCGCAACCGCGCCGTCCACGGCACTGCTCGACGAGAGCGAGGCGGCTGGGAAAGTTCAAAGAAGAGTGCAGTGATGCGTCCGCGCGCGCGTCAAGAGGACGGAGTGTCAGCAGGGCCAGACAACGACTCCCCCCCCCCCTTACCTCTAAGCGCGCACAAAGCGCGAACGACGCACAAAGGAGAGGAGAGCAGTGTCTATTGGTACAAGGCAAAGTTGAGCTGACGCACGACGACGTGCACGGCCTCGACGGTGCACGTGTGGTAGCGAACGCCTGCGGTGCCCGCCACGCTGCGCTCCCGCAGTGGAGAGGCGTCGCGCAACGTCACGGCGGCGTTTTCCTCCGCGTCGCTCGGGTGCGTGCTGGGCGAGCGCGCGAGTACGTCGCAGAGGCCATCCACGGTGGGGGGAGACACGGCGAGGCGGGGGGGCGGCGGCGGCGGCGACGGCGACCTCGTCGCAGCAGTGGGGCCGAGCGGTGTCACGGCCGGCGCGAGTGGAGGGGACGACGTCGCCGAACTCGACGCGGAGTCGGACGCGCTGGCCAGCTCCTCAAGCAGCGTGCGCGGCGGCGCGGCGGCGATGGAGGATGAGGGCGGGTGCTGTGTCACCGCGGCAGCGGGGTCGAGCTCTCTGGAGCCCTCAGCAATGACGCGCCGTGACCGGCTGCCAGTGGTGGCGGTGGTGGTGCTGGTGTCCATCGCAGGCCGCTCGGTGGACGAGGGACGCGCTGTAGAGACGGACGCGCCGCGGGCATGCGACGCGCGTAGCCGCTTCTCAGCAGCGGCTATCGCAATGGTAGCGGCGTACGCGACAGGGTCGAAGTCGCCCGTCGGCACCGCCGCTGTGGTGGCTCGCGTGGACCTTCTGTGCATCGACCCGCAGCGCGCGATAGTAGGCGCTTGTGTGGCCTTGCTGAGGCGCGAGGGAAAGGAATCGGAGGCGAGGGGAAGGACGGTAGAGGTGATCGCGCGAGATAGGGAGACGCTCCGGGGCAGAGTGCAGACGAGCCGCCAACTCAGAAAAAAGAGCGGACCGCTGACATCGCGTCCACATCACGCTACAGACGTCTACCCCGTAAGAGAGTGCGCGGAAAGGGGGAAGACGGTGATGAGAGCCGTGCGCAAAGCGAAGCGCGTGCCGAGCGGCGACGAGCCGCCATTCGAGTTGCGCTGCGCTGCCCACCCCCGCCGCGCAACGAGGAGGCCGTGCTGACGCTGGCAACAGAAGCACTCCGTTCACGAGCACGGGCACCACCTACGCAGTGCAGATGGTTAAAGCGAGTTTGAGCAAGTCAAGAGAACCGAGAAGTCTTTAGTACATCCTTCTGGCACACACACGCAGGGAGTCCACGTGCCGAGAAACAAAAGCGCCGCTCCGACGCTGCTGTGCGTACTTGCAGCGGCGGCTTTTGTTCGGTTGTCGTCGCCGCCGCTCCACCTGCCGCACTGCCCTTCCAAGCTGGCTGTTTACATCGCCCGCCCTCGCGCAGCGCCGTCGCACTTGCGGGAAGGGAGGGAGGGGGATCACAAGGGCGGCGCACACACCAGAACACCTCACTAGGCGGACTGCAGAGCCTCCTTGAGGACTCGTTGCTGCTCCGCTTCCGCGCGCCGCGCAAGGCCGGCGTCGTACTGAGCCCAGCGCTTTCGCTCCATGGAGGCGCCGTCCTGCGAGCGCAGCAGTACCTCGTTGCGCCGCTGCCGCTCCACCTCGTGCGCTGAGCGGTGGGCCTCCCGCTTCGCCTCCCGCCGCACCTCGAGCTTCTCGTGCAGCTGTGCCATGCGAGCGGCCTCCTTCTCGACCCTCTCCGCCTCCACGGCGGCCTTGTGCGCCGCACGCTGCGCCTGCTTCGCCTCGCGCGTCTGCCGCTGCACTTCGCGCGCCTGCAGGCACTCCCGCTCCAGTCGCTCGCGCTCGGTGAGGGCGCGACTGCGAGTCGACTGCACGTGCTGCCGCCGCTCCTCCTCCTCCGCGGCCACCTCGGCGCGCAGCCGCTCCAAGGCATCGCGCAGCTCCGCCGGCGACATGCGGCCCAGCGCGGCGTCAGTCACCCCATCCGCCCACGCCTGCCGCCGCTCCGCCCCCATGGCAGCCTGCCGCTCGCGCAGGCGCTGACGCAGCAGGTGGATTTCTTGAATCACCAGCACCTGCCGCGTGTGACGCAGCTCCGCCGCCTCCTGGGCCTCAGCGCGCAGCGCGTCCGCCTCGTCGCGCACCTGCTCCGCCAGGGCGGACTTCTCTGCCGCCGACCTCCCCAGCGCCGCAGCGCACTCGCGGGCGAGCTGCCGGCGTTGCTGCTGGACGTGCTGCTCCTGGTCCACCAGCGCCTGCTTATGCTCCCGCTTGTGCATGGCGAGCTCGGCGTGGTTCTGCGTCTTCATCTTCTGGATGCGCCGCCGCCGCGCCTGTGTGGTGCGCTCGCGCTGGGCACGTACCCGGTCCTCGGCCTCCACGGCGTCGAGGTGGCGCTGCACCGCCGCCATCTCGCGCTGCCGCTCCTCGTCCTCGCGCTGCGCCTGGCGCCACAGCTCGTACGCAGACGCGTCGTGCACGGCCACCTCCAGGTTCTGCAGAGCCTTCTGTGCGTTCTCGCGCTGCCGCTCCCGCACACACGTCTCACGCCACAGCGCCGTCACTGTTGTGGGGACGTCCCTGGAGTTGTCCAGCATCGCGCGCAGCTGCTCCGGCGTAGGACGTGGCCCGAGGTCCGACGTGGTGGACTGGACCACCGGCGCTACGGTGGCGGCCTCCGTCGCCTTGGCGGCAACCACGGCGGCCTCGCGCTGATGAAAGGAGAAGCCGACAGCCACTGTCGGCAGCTTCGTCGAGGCGGCGGGCGCGGCGGCGGCAGGCGCGCCTTTGATGCGCGGCAGACGCGGCTCGGGCACAGTGAAGGCCATCTCGCGCACCTCGTGCGGGGGCAGCCGCGCCCCTGGCAAGCGTCGCAGCGCCGGCGGCGGCAGGGTCGTCGTGGACGCGGGGCGGAGCGTCGAGTGGGCGGCTGCGGGCGGCGTCGGCTGCGTGTCCTCTGCTGGCGCGGCAGACAGCGTCGGCTGCCCACGGAACCACTCGACTACGTCGTGCGTCGCCTCACTTGCGATGGAGGAAAGAGCGGAGAGGACGTGGCGCTGTAGGAACGGGTCGTCGTAGACGGCGCGCCACAGCGGGACGGCGTGCGCCGCGACAGCCTCTGCGTTGAGAAGGAACTCGACGAACTCGCAGAGGCGCAGAGTCGGCATGCAGCCCTCCAGCATCTCGCGCACCGTCGACCCGCCAAGGCCGCGGTACTGGAAGATGAGGAGGTAGGCGGCGAGGTACATGGGTGCCTTGTAGCCACCGTTGCGCTTGTAGCAGGCGCGGTAGCCCTGGAAGGCGCCGCTGCACAGGGCCGAGAAGCGTGCGAGGTTGAAGGCGCAGTGGCGGGCCAGCGTCGCCTCCTCGGATGTCAGGCTCGGGTGCCGCACAAGCTCCGCCTCGACCGCGTCCTCGACGGCGTGGTCGGCGTCGTCGCCGACGTGTCCGGCGACGCACTCCGCGGCACAAAGCAGTGCCGCCCAAACCTCTTTCGCATGCAGCATCATCCTCCCTTCACGCTATTTTTTTTGTGTTTTCACTCAGTGTGTAACTGTTCGATCTGTGTGTGTGTGTGTGTGTGTGTGTGTGTGTGTGTATGTGTGTGTGCGTGTGTGTGTGCGTGCTGGGGAGACTGGTAGTCTTCGCAGCAGGCGTGGGACGCGATGCGGTTGGCGGGCTGCGGCGTGTCAAACGAGCCGGCGTGAGGTGCCCACGTGTTGTGCGTGTGGCTGCGTGCCAGGCGAGAGGCGGAGACGGAGGTGCAGCGCAACGTGGGGCACGAGTTCCCAAAAAGGAGGAGGAGTGGAGAGTGCAAGCGAGAAACGGCTTTACGGCGTTGAACGGTGGAGGGGAGGGGAGTGGCGTGTCAGTACCACTCCTCTCCCCCGCCTCCCTCCCTCGCACAAATACCAACGCTGCCACGCACACAACCGCAACCACACGCCCACCCGCAACCGCTACGCAACGCGGCGCACACCTGATTTGGAGAGCTGTGGCCGCCCTGAAGCGGAGGACATGAGAAGCGTCGAAGACGATGCGGCGCCTTTTCGCTACCCTGTCCAGCACCGCCTTCCGCACCACCTGGATGAGGTCGGCAGGCCAGATGTCTCGAGCTGTGGTCTGTTCATTTTTATCAACAGCGGCCACGGCCGGCCCACGCTGAAACAACACAATCGAACAAGCGCATCTGTGTGTGTGTGAAAACATCGAGCTCCATACGGCGCAGCGCGCTCGGCCTGCGCCCTAGGGAGCACAGCACAACTCGCAACGCAGCTCAGACCTTGGCGGCGCAGCGCCGCTTTTTTTTTCTTCTCGCTGTCGCCGTTTCTGCCGCTGCGGTGCGCACCCAACGAGGTGGATGCACACAAGACGATGCTCCCCGGTGTGGGGACACAACGGGAAGGGAGACGCGGCCGGTGCGCCGACACCTTCGTGCCGTTACTTGGTGGCTGCGTGCTCGATCTTGAGGTCCTTCACGTTGACGTAGAGCGAGTCGCTGTCGAGGAAGTAGCGACCGCCGCCGTGGTCGCGCAACGTCTTGGCGATCGTGCGCGCCGCCTCCAGTCCGCGCAGCTCCAAGAAGGCGGGGTTGCGCTGCACGGCGTTGCCGACGAGGGTCGCGGCCTCCGCCTCGCCCTGTGCGAGCAAGACGGCCGCCTGCTTCTCCTGCTCCGCCTGCTCTACGCGGAACTTGGCACGCTCGGCCATCTGCTGTGCCACCTGCTTCGCCTCGACAGCGTTGGTGTACTCCTTGCCAAAGCTCATCTGCGTGATGGAGACGTCGGTGATGTCGATGTTGAAGCGCTTCGCCCGCTCGGCGAGCATGACGCCGATGCGGTGGCTCACCTCCGGCCGCTTGATGAGGAGGTCCGAGGCGTTGAACTGCGCAATCACGGCGCGGATAATCTCGTTAATGAGCGACGGCAGCACCGTCTCGGCGTAGTTGACGCCGATGTGGCGGTAGATGTGGTGCAGGTTCTCGACGTTGGGCTGGTAGAGCACACGCACGGCCATGTTCACCGTCTGCAGGTCGCGACTGCCGCTGGCCGTCGGTACCTCGATCGGCTTGTTGCGGATGTCGAACACCACCGGCGTCTCGAGGAACGGGATGGAAAAGTTGGCACCCTCGCCGTAGGTGTGGTTGTACAGACCTGTGATGCAGTTGAACTTCACAGCCCGGAAGCCGCCAGGGACGAAGAAGACGGACTTGTACAGCCCGTAGATGGAGACGCAGCCGACACCGAAGAGCGCCGACATGCCAACGATGTTGCCGAAGCCGCCGTACATGTTCAGCTTCTTGCGGGCCTCGGCCGCCACGCGCGAAAAGTCCGGCTGCGGCGGCATCTTCGGCGGCATCCTGGTGCAGTGCGCGTGCGGCGCTGCGAGCGAGGCGTGTGGAAGCGCTGAGGCGGGGCGCGCGCTGGCGGTGACAAGACGTGCCAAGACTCTGCGGGGCACGTGAGATGTGAGAGGAGGACGTGCACAGGAGTCGAAGGCGCAATCGACACGGCTGCACCAGGGAACGCCAACGAGGAGAGAAGAGCGCAAAAAGAAGAAAGAAAAGGCAAGGGACCTGACGGGGCTGTCGCTGTGCGGGCGTGGGGGTGGGGCAGCGGAGCGGCCAATAGGCCAGTCGTTGGTGGCGTCGTGGTGGTGCGGCAGGGCGGTGGGGGTGTGGACGGGGGGAGTGTGAAGTGGCACAGACGAGAAAGGGAGGAGGGAGAGGGAAGACTACGCGGGGTCTCGTGCAAGGGGCGCGCGGGTGGAGAGGTACTCTGCAGGAGCACGTCGCCAGTGGAGAGGCGGACCGCCGCCGGATACGCTTAGCGTTGTTTCTGGTACGCAATTGGAAACGGGTGCAGCTGGTAAGGCCAAACGTGCATCTCACGCGTCTGGGTGCACGGCCCGCAATGAGTTCAAACGCAGGGAGCAGCAAAGGCAACGAAGAAAAACGAGGAGCCGTAGCGAGCACTGTCGAGTCTCGCCTTCCCTCGTCTACGAGCGGGCAGAGGCGGTGCTGACGGTGGCCGTGGCGGTGGCGGTGGGGTCCTCTGTCGTGGCGGCGCCGACGCCTGACTGCAGCGAACCGAAGCCGAGATCGATGCCGAGGTCCACGACGCGGTGGCGCCCGCCGAGGATGACGGCGGCCACGATGACTTTGCTGAAGGCGCCGGTGAAGCCGACGAAGGAAACGCTTGAGTTGTCCAGCGACAGCGACAAGCCGCAGCCAGCGTAGGCGCTGATCGTCTCGAAGAACGTGCGCGTCATGATGTCGAAGTGAGTGCCGCTGAGGCGCGCGTGCAGCTTGGCCTCCTCGGCGAAGAGAACGAGCACCATGCCGGTGAACAGCCAGAAGAGGCGCGAGGTCAGCAGACGCACCAGTGAGGTGCGGAACATCTCCCGCCACTTCCGGTACGTGCGGTCGGTCGAGATGGGGAGGGCCGGAAGGTACATGGCAAGGATGGTCACCGCCACGTGCGCGTTGCTGTACTCGGTCAGCGGCAGGAAGGAGGCGGCGGCGAAGCGGACGACAGCGGCTTGGCAGAGCGACAGATAGAGCTTGTACGCCCACGAGTACCCGTGCAGTAGGGTCTCCCACTGCTGGCACCAGAAGGGGACGGCCTGCATCAGCGTGATGGCGCACCACGCGCCGCCCAGGAAGACGGTCTCGCTGCCACCGAAGAGGAAGGGGTGGAAGGCACCGGGCTCCGCGGACGTCAGCGCCTCGCCAAAAGCAGCGTCCACCTCGTCTAGCACGCCGAGGGCGGCACACGGCGGCTGCACCGCACCGGGCAGAAGGGCGGCGTCGTCGCCGTCGCCAGGGTCGCTGGCGTCGGCCTCCGCGGGGTCTGCATGGCACGCACCACGGCGCGCGAGGTAGCGGCACACGAGGCCTGCGAGACAGCGGGCGAAGCGCAGGGCAAGACGCTCGCACTGCATAAAGGCGCGCAGCACGACCGGGAAGGCAGTGAAGCCGAGCGCGCACGCCGCGGTCACCAAGCCCACCACAGCGGCGTCCCCAGCGTATCCCTCCATCGGCAGGAAGATGGAGCTGTGGAAAGAGGCGAGGGTCAGGCAGAGGGCGTCGAACGGGGAGAGCCGCGACACGTTTAGGCGCAGCAGCAGCGCCATGACGGCGCCGTTCACCACGGCGAAGTACAGAAGCGGTGTGACAGCGCTGATGATGGCGGTGTAGAGCAGCCGGTGCGCCTCCGCGTGTTTGGCGGCTCGCACGCGAGCCTCCTGTGGCGTGTCCCGCGCATGTGGGCGGAGCACGTCGCGCACGCGGTACAGCATGCAGAGGCGCAGGAGAGGCTGGAAGCTGCTCGTGATGACCACGCCGCCAGGAAGCAGCAGCACGTGACGGAGGAGCGTCGCTCTCGTAGACCAGTCGCCGACGTCCACCGTCTGCAGGCCGCAGTTACACACCGACGACACGGCGATGAAGAAGCTGTCCACTGCGCTGACGTGCGGGACGAGGAGGATTATGCCGACGAACCCCACAACGATCCACCCGGAGATGTAGGCGAGGTGACAGAGGAGATACCACTGCTTGAAGAAGTCGAGCTGCCCAATGCGTCTTCGCTGATCTGCTGTGAGGGGCAGCAGCACAGGTGCCTCGAAGAGACGCCGCGAGGCCCGCGAGTTCTCATCGCGCGGAGTGGGGCGGAAGGGCGGCAAGGGAAAGGGCTCGCTGCGGCTATTAGACACGGGAAGAGCAGGTGGCGGCATCGCCGAAAACAAAACTCGATCTGCGTGGAAAGTGCGACGCCGCCTTCAGGGCGGTGGCACTCGTGAGAAGGAAGGTGGGCGAGGAAGACGAGACGCGCAAGCGCAGTGAGCCCTGCGCGGCCTCGAAGAGAACGGTGTGTGTGCGTGTGCGTGTCTGTGTGTGTGTGCGTGTGTGTGTGTGTGTGTACCGTACCCAGAGGTGCTGTTGCGGCGCACATGCAAACGGTTCAAGCAGCACGGCGCAAGAAGAGAAAGTGCCGCAGAGGAGGGGGAGAGGAACGGGCGACCGCACCACAGCGGAGAAGAGGAAAGGGGGGTGAGAGGTGGGGGAGCGAAAGAAGGTCTCGTTACCATCGTGGCACGCCTCTCCGCCTGGCGACACGGGCTCGCGTACAGCAGAAAAAAAAGGAGCTCGCACGATTCTTCGCGAAGGCGAGAGGCGCACGCATGCACGTGTGCCGGTCGTCGGCCACGTCATCGGCCAACGCGTCCCCGTCACTGTGTTGATCGACGCACACAGTCGACTGCGGAGCTGGCAGCAACAACATGGCGATCGCGTCCTGCTGCACACTACCCCGCGCCTGCCGCTGAGCAGCGCGCACAGCATCGCTTTCCTGACTCGCTCATTCTTTGCCTTTCCCACATCGCGGTGCAAGAGCAGCTTTGCTGCAAGGTGTGTGTACATCATGCGTCCGACTGGCTCACCTTGGGCCGGTGGGGCAACACAAAAGAAAATGCGGAGAACGGAGGGAAGAGAGGCGGGACCAGCAATGGCCCACTTCATTTTGCAGTACTCCTCGGAGGGGGGAGGAAGGGGGGCACAGGGTGGTGCGGTGGGTCGCGTAGCACGCCTGGCGCCACCGCGTGCCACCACACGTCTTTCGACCAGTCGGACCCGCCGGCCGTTGCTCGTGGAGCACGCATGCGCCTTAGCCGGGGCAAAGGCGGGGCAGGGGAGGGGAGAAGGAGCGGCCTGTTAGCGAGCTAAATTGCCGGCAGCGTGGATGCACGCTCGTCCAGCATCGGGCCGTACAGGTCGCAGAGCGACGGCAGTCGGTAGGCGTCACCGTACACACGGCTCTCCAGCGTCGTGCCGCGCTCTAGTTCAAGACGGCCTGGGCCAGGTGCGCTGTGGCAGGCGCGCGTGCGCTGCACGTGCCGGTACGCACGTCGCTGCGCCGCCAGCATCCCGTCCTCGATGCGGCTGAGCTGGGCTGCGGCGCTGCGTTGCTGCTTTGCGTGGCGGGCGTGCAGAGCCGCCATGCTGGCGTTTGACCGTTCGTCGGCGAGAGCCTCGCGCGTCAGCAGTGTCGCGGCCTGGCGGGTGATGCGCTGATCGAGCAGCTCGCTCCGACTCGTCAGCGTGGTGTTGAGTAGTGTGCCTTGCATCAGAGTCGCGTCGCGGCGGTACTGGGCCGCTGCGGCGTAGTTGCCGTCCAGCCGCTGCTGCGTCTCCTGCTGCCGTAGCACCAGCACCGGCCACGGCACCGGCACGGGCATCGTGCTCAGCTTCGCGCTCTCCGCAGCAGCAAAGCGCACGAGCTCCTCCTCGTCCGCCTGGCACCGATCTGCCCGCGCGCGCAGCGTGTGCTTGAGGTGCATGTGCTCTTCCTCCAGTGCGGCGCCCCGCTGCTGCGTGAGCACGTACGACTTGGTCCGCTGCAGCGCGTCCCACTGATTGGCGCCGGCAAGCTCGAACCCCTGCGCGGCAGTTGCCAGTGCGACCTCGCGCTGCATTCGGTGGCTCGCCTCCAGCTGCTCGGCTCGCTGGTACTCGCCCAAGGCGGCCAGGCGACGCACGCGGTGGCGCACCCCCTCCTCCGCTAGCGACATGACTCTTGGGGCGGACAGGTACGATGAGAAAGACGGCGGATGCCTGGCGCACAAGGAGCTCCAGAAGGAAAAGGGGGTGTGGCGCAGGGAGGGCGGCGTCCCTTGGGGGTGGTGAACGGCGCAGCGCACGAGGCAAGGGCGAGCAGCCGGCGGTGCCCTGCGGCGGGTTGCGGTGGGGTACGCCGCACAAACAAATGCGAGGGTGTACTGAGCTCGTGCGCGGAGGCGAAGAGACAGAGAGAAGGAAAGGGAAAGGGAAAGGGAAGGGAGAGGTGAAGTTGCGAAGCAGCGAAGGAAGTCACGAAACGGGCGGCGCAGTCATCAGCTTGTTCTGCGGGCTGCCACCGTGTTTGCCATGCGCTAGGCAACCACAGCCAAGATGACAACCTGTTGAACCCTTCGGCCCCTCGTGGCACCAGCGACATCAAAACGGAAAGCGCCGGGCCACACTCGCGTACAAGTCGTAGGCGAATCGAGAACATCAATACCTCCGCCACATGCAGCGCAGCGTCGTCGGCGCTCGCAGCGGAAGGAGAAGGAGAGGGTATTGAAGTCAGAGGAGGTGGCCTGTGAGTCGCGGCTACCACATCGCGCGTGAATAAGACACCCGACTACACTCCGGCAGCTCCACGCCTCACCACTGCGCACCTACGCGCAGCTCGACCGCTGCACGCGTGACGGTTACGAGTGATGCCCCTGCTGGTGCTTCCCTCATGAAGCCGATGCTGCTCTTTTCTTTTGCTCATTCGACCATGAAATCTGGTTTTGTTTGTGTGTATTTGGCTAAGGTGAATTCCACTAAGAACTACGCGAGATAGAAGGGGTGGGATGCGACAAGGCGGCAGGACACGTGCCCAGAGAGAGAGCTGCGAGGTGCAGGGTGCGTGGGGAAAGGGGGAGTGTCAACAGGACGCGCAGCGGACGAGCTGGCGCGCCAAAGTGCAGCGCAACGCCACCCACCGCCACACGGGTCGCTGCGGCCCCCCGTCGTCCACCGGCTCCATCTCAAGCAACGCCGTCGCAGCATAAGGGGAGAGAGGGGGGTCAGTGGTGGGCAGAATTAGCGTCCTACAGAGGAGACGAAGAAGAGAAACACAAAAGGGCCACGGACGGGGACGTCGGCGTCGTCGCACGGGCGGCACCGGTTTAGTACTCCACCTCCTGGCCGGCGAAGAAGCCCCACTTCTCCTCCCACTCATCCGCAACCATCATCACGTACGGACCAAAGTACGCCACGTTGTCGACGGGGTGCACCCAGCGGTCCTTCGGCTCGTAGATGTACTTGTCCTTGAGCACGCGCGCACGCATGACACGGCGGTCACCGTGCACAATCTTGTCCTTTGGCGCACGTGTGCGGGCGGCGCGGTTCCACCAGCCGTGGGCGTTGATGAGGTCGTCCTGCAGGCAGCCCCACTTGTGGAACTGGAGGCCCTCGTAGAAGCACATCATCTTGTTCGCGTACCACTTGCCGTAGAAGCCTAGGTCGCGCTCGTCGCTCTGCATGATCTTCTCCCACGGGTACTCCATCTTGTACGGGTGCGCGTGGTCGGTGACGGGCAGGGCCAGCAGAGCACGGTAGTCGATCTTGTTTGCCTTGATGGCCTTCTGCAGGCGCAGCGCACGCTCCACCTTGTGCGCGTTCTGCACGGACAGGAACTCGCGGTACATGTTGGGGTAGAAGAAGTGACCGAGGTAGTAGCGGAACCCAGCCCAGATGCCCTGGGCCATGAAGTTCGGCGACGTCGGCTTCATCATTCTGGCGAGGAAGGGGGTGCGGAGGGTACTCAAAAAAGGGTAGCGGTTCCGCAAGCACGTCGAGTTGTGCAGGGAGAGTTAGCTAAAAAGGAGTTACTACAAGTGTGACTAAGGAGGGGGACTGCCGTGGTGGACAACCGCGGGGGCGACGGTGAGCATCGCGCAGCGGCAACATCAGGAAAGGTGGAAGATGCGCGGGCAGGAAGGGAGGAGTATGAAGGTTGGGTGCTATACAGCTGGACACAGGGCGAGGCACATTCGCAAGCAGAAAACAGGCCGGGTCGGTTACCAAGCCTGCCCCCTGCACAATGGAGGGGAGGTTTAGAGACCCCGCACCCCCCCCCCCGCGCAGCTGCCCACACCAACCCATAGCAGCTCGCCGGCACCCAAGGGAAGGAGGCGGCGGTGCTTGAAGGAAGGGGGGAGGAGAATTGGGGGGAGGGGGGGGGCGCTGAAAGCAAAGAGGGCTGTGCAGCGCGTAACTCTTCGCTCTTTGGCTTCTCACACACAGACGGTGTGTGGCATCGCTTGGTGGTGACTTTCACAACCAACCTTCGTCCGTTGGTCTTCTTTTCCTGTCATGCCTGGGCACTGGTCGTCGACCGCGCAGCGGCGTCGGGTCTGCGGGGCTGGAAGGGGAAGGGGAAGCGGGTCGCTCGCGAGTGAACAGCCGTTGAGCACAGTGGCTTCGTTTCCTTGCGGCTGCTCGCATCAAACAGCTTCGACCTCCACACACACACACACACACACACACACACTGTACTCCCTCTCATCTGCACTCCCAAACACATAGCCGTCCGCGGGAGTTGCAGGGGGGGGGGGCGCCTTGCAAAAACGAAAAGACCCATCAAGCCGCTTACAACGCGAACACGCAGGCATACACAGCCACGCATTTCAACGCAATGAGAAAGAGGGAAAAAGTGACCCAGTCACCGCCTGGGCACCGACGCCAATCTTGCCGCTGCATGCCAAGAGGTGCGGGGAAGGCGGATCGGGAGGAGACAGGCAGCGCGCAGACGGCGACGCTATAGGTTCTCCCGCAGGTACTTGTTGACGCCGGTGAGGGCAGCACGCGCGGTGTCGTGGCTAGCATCAATGAGGTACGGCTCAAGGTCGTTCGCTACGGTGGCCGCGTCCGTCTCAAGGATGATGCCCTCGTCCAGCATCTCGTCGACGGTCATGATCAGAGCGCAGAAGTTCTCCAGCAGCAGGCGCGCTGTCAGGGCCGGCGTGTTGAGCTCTTGGCGGAGAGCGTCTACGAGGCCGGAAAGCACGTTGAGCAGCACCACCTCGTTTTCTGTGCCAGCGCCGACCACCACAATCATCACATCCTCGGCTACGTGAAAGAGGGCGATGTGCCCCTCGACGACGAGGATCTCATGCTCGTAGGCGACGTGGCTGCCGCGGTGTGGGTCGTTGACAGCCTGGAAGATGGCCTGCTCCAGTGACCGCTGCTTCTCCAACGGTGCCAGCGCCTTGGACGTCTCCGGCGTGTCTTCACCGACGTAGTACTTGGCAAAGACGCGGTTGCCGTGGTTGTCCAGCGCCAGGACTGCTTGCACGCGATGCAGAAAGGCCATCGTCGCCAGGGGCTACGCAAGGAGCGACAGAGAAAAAAGGAAACAGACGGCGAGGCGAGGTGTGTCTTCCAGGTCGCGAGTGTCGAAGCACCAGCGGCACCGGCAGAGACGGCGGCGGCGGTGAATGAAAGGGCGACGGTGTGCTGAAAACTGCCTCGGCGTGTATGCGTGTGTGTGTGTGTGTGTGTGGATCGTTCCGCACTACGAAGGGGAGGCTGAGAAAGCAGCAGCAGCAGCGACAGCGTCACGGAGAACTGGGGTGTCGCGTCGAGGCGGGGGGAGGGGGGAGGGGGGGGCGGGCGGGCGGAAGGACGACGGGGTGGGGGNGGGGAGGCTGAGAAAGCAGCAGCAGCAGCGACAGCGTCACGGAGAACTGGGGTGTCGCGTCGAGGCGGGGGGAGGAGGGAGGGGGGGGGCGGAAGGACGACGGGGTGGGGGTGAGGAGTGAAGGGCACAGGGTGAGAGACGTTGCGGGGCGCTGGGAATGCGCCGGCACGTACGTCAGTTTCGGCATGCGTGACTGGGCGCGGGCGGGGGGGGACGGAGAGAGGAACAAACGTGCAGGTTTTGCTTCTTTCTTTTCGCCTCTCTTTCAACACGACTCTCAAAGAAAAGCACGCATCAGCGCGGCTTGGAGTCGCTGCGGTGGGTTGACGTTGTCGGCGTTGCGTAGTGGTCCACTGGGGTAGCGGTTGCCCCCGCCGTGAGAGGGGTGCAGAGAAAACGGCGAACGCGCAAATGAAGAGGGAAGCACCGGCGCGTCGTCGAAAAAAAAAAAAGGCGAAGGTGAAAGAACCTGCGCACGGCCTGCGAGTGAAAGCAACGAGGAAAGTCGGTGCGGCAGCGTACGGCGCTCAAAGAAGGGTAGTGGAGACGTCGGTCTGCCATGGCGAGCGCGAGTGCAGAGATTTCCGGTGAGCGGAGGGTGCGAGGCGGCTCGCTGACAACGCCGCACGGAACGCGCGACTGGTTAGGCGTAGGCGTCGTCTGCCTCGTCGTCCTCGTCGCTCGTCGCACGGTTGAGGAAGCGCGGGCAGCACACGAGCCACGGGATGGCGAGTACGAAGACGGCGAGCAGCGCGTATTGGAGGCCCTGCGCCACGTACTTGACTCCGAACATGCGTGGCAGCGTGTCGGCAAAGACACGATGCATGAAGGTGGACGCTGCGTATGTGGTGAAGCTGATGGCGCACAGCTGCAGCACGGCGAACGCGGAGCAGAGGAGCAGCAGCGAGTTGAAGAGCAGCGCGTTGAGCATGGTGCCCCGAACCCGTAGCGGGTAGACGGGGACCACGAGCACGTTGCCGCTGACAGTGCGGCAGCCCACAACAGTGCACCACATGAGGTACAAAGCGAGGTACGCGTACACCAGCGTGGCCAGCAGCGGGAGTAGCGTGTTGAGGAAGCACACCAGGCGGTCCAGCAGGGGGTACACGAGCAGGATGTTGCACAGGAGAATGTGCAGAGCCCACATCAGCGACACAACGCTGTTGACGACGGCGAGCGTGACGGAGAGGTAGCTGCGCATGATGGTGGCGCCCGAGAGGTGATACGCTGTTTCGTTGCGCTCGCTTTGCCGCTCCGCCTCGCGCACGTCACGGCGGAAGCGCAGCATTTTCTGCCGCTGCCGGTAGCTGGGGCGGCCCGTGCTGACCTCCGCGTCGAGGCGGCGTCCGGCGTCGAGGAGGTGCTGCACCTCCACGTTGAGCCGCGCACGAGCCTGCTCGTACACTGCCCGCGTGATCGGCCGCGGGCGGCGCACAAAGGCGGTCACGGCGTGCACCGGCACGGCAGCGAGCCCGACGCCGGCGAAGACAAAGAAGAAGCACCAGCCGAAGGAGGCGGCGGCGGCGACGAAGTACACAAACGGCGAGACATGCGTCAAGGAGCCGTCCTGGGGGTCGACGCGGTCCCCCCAGAACCATAGCGCGCCAAAGGCGGCTGCGAAGACGGCGTTGGCCACGACGACGACGACCACCGCCGGCCGCACCTGCGCCCACACGCTCGTCTGCGCCGCCGACCAGCTCTCGTAGAAGACGAAGGCGAATGGACCGGCAACGAGCAGCAGCGTGTAGGCGGCAACGAGCGTCCCTTGCCACGCCCAAGCAAAGTCGAGCTTCGGCCTGTCGTCTGTCAGCGCCACCTCCAAGGGAAGCAGCAGCACCATGTAGCAGGCTGCACACAGGATGAGCACGACAACGACCCGCGGCAGCCACGCATCGCCGTCCTCCTCCTCCGCGCTGTAGCGGCACACAAAGTAGATGGCAAGGAAGAGCACCAGCGCGGCGATGACGCCGGCGGCAACGCAGTCCACAACGAGCATCCCTAAAGGCCGTCTTTCGAGTTGCAAAGTGGCACAGCAACACAAAGAGGATGTGAAAAGAGAGACGGAGGTGTCCAGAATAGTGGCAAAGGGGCCAACAGGCCGCAGAGGTGCGGCCAAACCTCACGGAACGCCGGAATGGTGCGGAGCAGACACACACACACACAGTGGTGTACACGGCGGCGGTGCTGTCGTTACCGTCGCTTGTTGTGAGTGGTGAGTGAGAAAGCGGGAAAAGAGCATGGAGAGTGAGCCTGAGATAGAAATGTGAATTCAAGTGTAGAGCGTCTACACTCATCGCTGCCGTCTCCTTCCTATCAGTGGGTATGAGCACGTGTATGTGTGTGTGGGGGGGGGGGGGTGTTCGGGCCCCAGGGGTAGGACGCAGAGCTGCTCACACAACACCAACGAGCCTGTTCCACCCCAAAAAAGTGTCATGGCGTGGTGGCGATTGGGGCTGGTTGCGGGACGCTCGCAGTCGACTGCGCTATAGAGCACGCCGCGCCGCAGCCGCCCAGAGCTCATGTAGTCGAGGTCAGACAAGCAGTGTTTTCGTTCGTCGCTTTGCGCGGTTTCCATTCTATCACCTGTGGACGCAGTTAAGCCTGGCGCACAGTGCGGACACGCGCCACTGACAGCAGCGGAGCACTCAAGCTCTCAACACGGCACCTGCCGCAGCTTCAGGCCCTGCCTCGCCTAGCCCGCGGACGGAGGGGGCGCAGCAGTGTTGCCGCGCGGCGCGGAATCACCCCGAAAAGTACATGCGTTGCGAAACGTCATCCACCATCCACGAGATGCCCTCGAGAAGCCCCTCGCCCGTCCGCGCACTGCACGCGCAGAGGTGCACATGCCGCTTTCCCTGTCGGATCGTGTCCACGTCGAGGAGACGGGCAATCTCTTGCGGCGAGAGGGCAGTGGGGATGTCGATCTTGTTGAGAAACACAAGCAGGCTCGCACCGGCCAGCCGCTCCTCTTGCAGGAGTTGGTGCAGCTCCTCCTTGCACGTCTGCAGACGCTCGACGTCGTTGCTGTCCACCACCCAGACAATACCGTCCGTGCTCTCAAAGTAGTTGCGCCAGTAACTGCGCAAACTCTGTTGGCCGCCAACGTCCCACACGTTCAGCGTGCAGCCGCGGAAGGTCAGCGCCGTAATTTGAAAGCCCAGCGTGGGGCTGATCGAGCTGGTGTCCTTTCCGCAGAACTTCTTGACGCACGTCGTCTTGCCCGCGTTATCGAGGCCCAACATGAGGATGCGCATCTCGCGCTCCTTGCGCTTCGTCTTCTTGATGATAGACAGCAGCCCCATTGCCGCTGGTTTCACGCCTCGACCAGAGGCGATGGCGCGTGGGGGGGGGGAGAGGGAGAGAGATGAAAGAGACGGAGCAGGCACGCCTCAGGCACGATGCGGTGCACGTGCCAGTGTGAAAGCGCCGGAGCCGCTACGAGACAGCCGCGACGAGAGCGGATGCTGTGGACGTCGCTAGGGTATCGGTGCGCGCGCGTGGACGTCAGCACACATCAACGGCGGGCAAGTGCCGTCCTGCGCCGGCGGCCGTGAGAAGCCGGATGTGTGCAATGGAGCACCAGCAGCAAGACAGAAACATAACAGAGATGGAGGCGGAGTGGGACAGGGATGAAAGGTCAACGCACTTGAGAAATGATGTGTCGGGCGAGAGAACGCCAGTGCGCGCGCGAGAGGCGCCCCGCCGAGAGATACTCACTCGTCTGCACATCACCTTTCAGCGCCGAAGATCCGATGTGGCACCGCAAAGGCTGATGGGAGCGGCGGAGTGGAGGGCGGGGCGGCGCCTGGCCGCTGTGGAGCCGCAGAAGGCGCGGCAGAGCCCGACGCGGCGCGCCTGTCCTGTGGCTGTCTTTCCGTTGCACGTCGAGTTACGGTGCGTGGTGCTTTTTGCGGCAAGCGCCAGGCACCAACGCGACGCGTGTCTTTTTGTGCAGAAGTGCGCGGCAGCGGGCCGACCACCGCACGTGCTCATGTGCGATGTTGTGTTTTCATATCGGGTTACGTTCCTACCAACTACCACAGCGTCCAGCACTACAGAGAGAACAAGACAGAGAACAGAAACAGAGGAGAGAGCGAGGCGGGGGAGGGGAGCTCGCACACCTAGTGTGCGGCCCCGCGTCGCTACTGTGACACCACAAACGCGTGCGTGCGGTGGGCGAGGGGCTGGGGAGCAGGTGGAGACGAGAGCACGCCGCGGCGTCTGCGGCGGTGTTTTCCTTTTTTCTTACCACCACGCGGCCAGGCGGATGCTGTCGTCGTATGCCTCAATGCTCTTGTGGAGGAAGTGCATGAAAGCGAAGACGGGGAACATGGACAGCACGTAGAACTGCGAGAGGTTGTACAGCCACGTGCCCCAGCGGGAGCCGATGGAGAAGTAGGTGCGCACCTGCATAAAGTCCGAGTAGCGTTGCTCCACGCCAGCGACGTCCCAAGACTTGTTGAAGTCGCGCTTGTGATACTTCGACTCCGTCGCTTCGTACTCAAGGCGGCGCTTCTGCTCTGTGCGGCCCCAGCCGTACAGCGTCGGACCAGGGCGAGCCGGGGCCCGGTTCACCTGGCAGCGGAGCAGCGAGCGACGCAGCATTGGGATTGAGGTGAGGGGAGCTTGTTGGACTTGACAAAATGTGGAGAGACTAGGTAAGTGATAAGTGGGAGCAGCACCGAAGGCGAGGCGACCTCGTTACGCTACGCACGTTGATCTACTGCGGCACACGGTGCGGCCAGCCACGCAGGCGCAACACGTTTTTTTTTTTTTGTCGAAGCAAGTCGTCGAAAGGACAGCGCAACGGAGGAAGAGCGGAAGAGGCGGAAGGTGAAGGTGAAGAAGGACTCCGTCACGGCGGAGGAAAGAGCCGTTGCGACGACGAGGATTGACAGAGACACAAAAGCAGCAGCTCTGCTACGTTCCTGTCATTCAAAGCGGCCGACAGCGCACCCGTGCCTCGTTCCACACCCTCCTACTCGACCCTGTGAAGAGGGGTGCACCAAGCCGCAGGTCTCTTGCTGTCGTGCACCATGGGGGCACGATGACATGAGATTGACACTGGTCCAGTGTTCCCATCCGAGCACTCGCTATTTTTTTTGTTGTTGTGTGTGTGTGTGCTTCTTTCCGTCGCGCACTCTTGCAGCCGTCCCTTTGAATGCGCTCACACCATGCGCGCGACCGTCCTTCGGCTGCGACGTGGCGAGAAGAGCGAGGCTAGGACGCCGCAGCCCTGTACTCTCCGAGACGGGTGCAGGGGATAGTGTCAGGTGTGAAGATGAAAGGAAGGGGAGGAAAGCAGGGGAGGTGACGGCTCCACAGAAGGTCGGCCGGCAGCCCACGCCTCTGAGACTCAGAAACGGCGTGAAAAGTGCCTCCCAGTGTGCGCGCCGCGGTGGCCGCCACCGCCGCTAGGGAGGCCGATAGACCCGCCGAGCGCTTTAAAGACCGCGTACGTCACGGCAAACGGGACAGAGCTCTTGAATGTGGTGCGCAGCACGCCGTTGAGAAAAAAGCGCACGCCCTCCTCCCTAGCCATGGTGCGAAAGACACCACCAGCCTCACGGAATACGGCAGTCTCGGCCGCCACGTAGTCGCGCACCGCGTGGACGCCGCCAGCGCGCTCGCCGTGGTACATCGACGAGCGCAGGGTGTTGCGCACCGGCGCCGTCAGGAATGCCATGAGCGCGTGGATGCGAAACGCAGTCCACAAGTCCTCGCCGAAAGAGCGGCTGTACGTCTGCTGCAGCACCGCCAAGGAGACGCCGTACCAGAGGACCGCAACCAACGACGCCGCCAAGGCACCTGGAAAGAAGGAGAGCAGCCCGTAGTGCTTTGCGCTAGAGGCGATGCAGTCCAGCACACCAGCGTACCCGCGCTGCTCGAGCTTGTTGTAGCGAAAGCCGCTGCCGTTCATGCGCGACGCAACCGTTCGCACAAACATCTTGGTGTAGCCAAAGAAAACCCCGCCCACAACGCCGCCAGCGGCGCCGCCGGCGACGAGGGTGTAGCCGAAATAGAGAGCCGCGTGCGGCGTCGCAAGCAGGAGAGGTTGTGAGGGGCTGCCGAGCATGCCACGGTACCGCTTTGCGCAAAACTCCCCCAAGTCCTTCAAGCGCGGCGGACGCCGCACATCGACCGACTTGACCAAGTCACGGTATGGGTAGAGTGCAAAAATGGTAGCAGCGCTGCTGCCGTACGCAAGCGCACCGGTGAGGATGGACGACATGACAGCTTTGATGGACCCGCCGCGGCGGACAGCAAAAGAGCGTGCGGCGGTGTGCACGACTTTGGCGAGTGAGGGTTGTGAACTCAAAAGACGGGGAAGGATAGCCTCCTTGTGTGCGGAGACGGGCGTGAGATGCGCAAAGCGAGTGAGCGTGAGAGTGAGAGTGAGCGCTATCCATCTGGTGTGTTACATTGGCCCGGTGGCACAAAACGAGCAGGCCACAACACCGAAAAACAACGGAGACAGGCGCTTCCGACGATGGAGAGAAGAAGTAGCGCGACCACCGCTCCGGCGAGACACAGAGAAAAAGGAAAACAAGCAGCCACGTAGAGAGGCTGGCGTAAAAGGAGACTCGCATCCGACGAACGTGGGAAGAGTGCAAAGCACTTGCGGTACTTAGCCATCACCCCTAAAGGAAGAGGCACCACACGTGCGTGGTTTTTAGTGCTGAATTCGCTTGTTTGTATGCCAGCACGTGTATAGTGCTTCTATCAATTTCTCGACGCCACAGCCAGGCTCGAAAAATGCAGACGCGCCGCAAGCCTGGAGCCGCGTGCAGCTGGTTGCCTGAACACACAACCCCAACCGCACCGTAGCCGGCCTTGAAAAACTGACTCCGCGAGCAGAGGAGCACGACCAAGTGGCCGCGACGAAGGACAGGATCTGAGATCTGAGAGGAGGCAGGGGTTTTGCAAAAAACACTGAACAGGCGACAACGTCCGAGACTGTGGCTGCAGCGCCTCGCTACGGCGCACGCACACGGCGCCGTCACCTGCACTCCTTCGCCTTTTACGCCCACGCGAGCGCACGGTCGGCGAGGCGCGGCTGCAGGGCGACGCTTCACAATGCCTGAAAGACGGAGTCGCTGGGGCCAAGGTTCAGGCTCTGACGCAATCCCAAGCGACCGGGCACCTGAAGCTGGTCCGCGTTGAACAGCTCCCACTGATCGATTTCGACCAGCGTGAAGACCCCGGCAGCTTGCTTGATGCGGCGCGACAACTTGAGGTGGTGGTGTAGCAGCTGGTCCTGCGAGAGCCACACGCCACGGTGCGGAAGCCGTCGCACAAACGGGTTGCCCGTGATGGCGCCGGTGAGCGCGTTTGCGCCGCGCGGCACCTCATCCGAGACGGTGAGGCCCTCCGGCGAGTCGGTGCTGCCCTTTATGGCGTGGCGCAACGACGGGTGCAATGTGCCAGGCTCGATGGCCTCTACGTCGCCAATGCCGATGACGCTTGCTGTGAGGCTGATGACAATGCTCTCACTCCCATCCTTCACTTGCAAGTAGCCGGACCCAAGCCCGGGGTGGTCCTTCCGAATCCAGAACGGTGATGAGAACTTTAGATCGGCGGCAGCGGCCTGAAGGTTGTCCACCACCTCTTCGCGCGCGAAAAAAAGGCCGCTGCGTCCACAGCGAGGCAGAACCGGCGGCTTGGCAAGCGTCCGGGCGCTTTCCGGGACCGCTTTCTCCAGGTAGAAAGCGCGAGGCTCAAAATCGCCGGCCGATTCAGCGGCATCGATGAAGTGGGTCGGCAGGGGCAGCGTAAACCGCGTCGGTGCATCGTCAGCGGCGAACGGCTGCGCCATCCACGCGGGCACAAACCGCTGCATCGTCGCGTTCTTGGCGAATTCCTCGTAGTAAGCATGCTCATGCTTGTGCAGCTGAGCGAGCAGCGCCATCGCGTTGTGACTCTGGAAGACCAGGCTACCGGAGCAGCTGTTACACAACTTGCCGAGCTGCTGGGCCGGTGACAAGGACTTTGCCGCCGGCGCCTTCCGCCGGTATGACATGCCGGGCTTCTCCTCGGCAAATTCGTTGCGTGAAATGTGCCGTTTGCACGACACAGGATGGTAACGGATAGCTGCCAGGCCCGCAGTCTGCCCCGCAGCTGCCTTTTCTTTTTGCCTTTTACTCTCGCAGAGCACTGCCGCGGATGTGCCCTCGCAGCGGGTGACAACAGAAGGCGGCCAAGAGAAAAGCAACGGCGATGGGGGAGCAATTCGTACGAACGGGCACGCTCAGCACCGAGGCGAGCCCGGTGAGAGCCGAACAGGTGAAGAATTGCGGCGCAAGGGGCTCACGCGAGCCGCTGCGAACGTGTGGGTCTTGAGCCTCAGCGACTCCAGCTTTGGCGATTCGTGGCGCTCTTCTTTTTCTTCTTTTTTTGAACTCTACATTTTTCTCGTTGTTCGACTAGGTGTGCGGAGCCCAAGAGGCGCAAAAGAAGGTCGGCGTAGCAACGCAGCACGTTTTCTACCACGCAAAAAAAAAAAAAAGCAGAGACAAATAAAACGGTAAAAAACGAAGGCGAGCAGGCACGACGATGTGCGCAAAGAATGCGAAGATGGAGGTCTACAGAAGTGAAGAGAAGCAAAACAGCAGATACGAAAAAAACGTTGAGTTGTACCTCGACGAGACGTTAACTGGTTGGCGCGGGATCGGACGGCAGCTCGACCAGGAGGGGCGCGAGCCGGCTCTCCAGCGCAGCCATCACAGGGTCAGCGTCGAATTTGGGCAGGGTCTCCAGGTACTCGCGGGCGTGCCGCAAGGCCCCCTTGCACCGCACCGCCAGTGCTGCCTGCGCTGACCTCACCGCAGCGCTGCGCTCATTCAAAAGATCCGTCTCCTTACGAAGGTGCGTAGCAAAGCCCACCTCCTCTAAACGCAGCAGGTCCTCTGCGCGGCAAAGCTGTTCCTCGCGCAGCTCCTGCGCAGAAAGCAGGCGGCTCATTTGGGACGCTGTGTCGCGGTTGAAAGCGCACCAGATGCCACCACGCTCCTCGAACTCGGACGCTACGAGAGCGGCGCGTGCGGCGAGCTCGTCACGCTCGACGAGGGCGATGTACTCTAAGAGCCACGCCCTACTTTCAAGGTTCGACTCACGCACCAGCACCAGGGCGCTTCTCCCGCGCGCGTCCTCGAGGAAAACGTCGGCGGCCTCCGCCGTGTCCTGACTTACGTGGAGCTCGGCGTCCACCGTCTTTCTGGCGGCCGCCAGGCCAGCCTCCAAAAGGTCTTTGCGGTTTGCAAAGGAGTTGACCTTGGACCAGTACAGCTCCTCCCTTGCCTCGAGGTCGGCCGCGCGCACGGCACGCTCTCGCTCGCGCTCCTCCACTGCTTGCAGACGAGCCTCCAGCTCGACCGCAAGTCCTTCTAGCTGACGCTCGCGCCTCCGCACTGCGGCGGAAGCGTCGCTTCGTTGTTGCTCAAAGCAGCGAAGATCGCGGTTCCTGGTCTCGCGCTCGTCCTGCAAACGCGCTTCAAGCAATGCCACGTGCTTTCTGAGTTGCACATTGGCTGACACCTCTTCCTCAAGCTGATGCTGAAGGCTCTTTGTTCGCCGCTTTTTATGGTCGCAGTACCTCTTTACGAGCCCATCCAGCTCACCGCACCGCGCCGCGTAGTCGGTGTCAGACATGTCTAGCGCGCTATCCGACACTTTGTTTTCTTTTTTTGGATGAGAAAGCTGAGGCGCAGCTTTGCCGCTGTAGTGGCACCGGCGACGCACCCACTCATTGTAAAGTTATGCCGGGAGTAGATGAGCAGGTTTCGACGGCATGGGGGGCAGTGGTGTGAGGGTGGAGAAAAGCATCTAGTCCGTAGGCAGCTCCACGGCTCTCGCCCGACACAAAACACCGCAGACGAGCGCGCTAGCACACTTGCCAGGAACGCCATCGACATGCCAAAAAAAAAAAAAGGGCGTCACACTCTTTTTTTTCCACCCCTGGAAGACAGAGACGTAGCCTCTTTGTCGGATTTTTTTTTTAGTTGGTGCTCCGCGACAGTGCTAATTCGACTGAACCGCGTGATCGAGACCACAGTCTAGGCGCTATGCCCTCCACTGATGTCAAACTAGCTTTGATGCGACATGAAGTACACCTTGACAACAAGGGCTTTGACTTCCTTTTTTTTTTTGTTCGCTTCGATGCACTGTCCGTGTTTTCTATCCCTCCAAGAGGAGCTGGGAAGCATATCCTCGCAGAGCTAAAGCGCGACCTGCGGAAGCGGCAAGGAGCTCTGCTGGCTACTCAGCTCCTTTGCCCTGGGATCAAAAATGAAAAAAAACGGCGCTCTCTATCGTCCCAACAAAAGACAACTATCTGATGCGCTCTCCGGCGCGAATCTACGGCATATCTATCGGAAGCGCACCGGCAGCGGCGTGGCGGACAGAAAAAAAAAAGAAAAAAAAGATAGTCACGTGGTCCATTTCAGCTGCAAGAGTCTAAAGCAGGGGATCTATCTTGCAGAGCGGAAATCAAAATGCCTTCGGGGCACCCAGAAAAAGACAAGCAAGCAAAAAAGACCTCCGAAAGGTCTCGTTCTTCCATTTTTCTTCTCACTGTGGATCGGAGGCGCTTGTAGCGGTGCGCTTTTTCGGGTGTCGCAGCGGACCCTCCGCAAGGTTGAGGCGCTCCATGAACACCGCCTCCGCCTTGGGCTGCGCGGACTCGACGAACATCGCCACACTCTTTTTCAGAGTCACATTCTGCCGCCTCAGCGTCTGCAGCTCCGCCTCCTGCGAAACAGCAAGTTCCATTGTTTTCTTCAGCTCTTCGGCAACCTTGCCGTGAGCCTCCCGGCGAACACCGCGGAAAGCATCGTGCAGCTTGTTGTACTTCTCGACAATCAGGTCGCGGTCGTGGAGGAGGTCGTCGCGCTCAGTCAAGAGCGCCTTGAGCGCTGCGGCATCACTGGCGCAGCGGCTCTTCAGCTCGTCCAGCGCGCTACGCAGCTTCGTATTCTGCTCCCGCATCGTCATCACAGAACTCTCCAGCTCTTTGCGCGCCTTGCTCTCCGACTGCAGCTGTTGTTCGCTCCTCTCGTACTTCTCGGCGTAGGCGTTGGCCTTCAGCTTCAGCGACTCGCTCTCCTTGCGACGATCTGCCAGAACAAGTGAAAGCTTGGCATCCTGGCCACTGAGTCGCTCGTGCAGCTGTCCCACCTGCGCGGTGAGGCCGGCGTTGACGCGCTCCATGTCGGCGTTGATGCCCTGAAGCTCCTCTGCGCGCTTCTTTGAAACGTCGAGCGATGTAGACAGATTTTCAGCTTGGGCCTTCAGGGCCTGCAGCTCCGCCTCTGTCAGCTCCAGCGTTTTGGTTTGAGCGCGCAGCTCGCCCTCCAAGCCGGCAACACACGATTCCAGAGCAGCTGCCTTCGCCGACGTGGCACCTTGGCTCGCGCCAGCCTCCGACAGCTTCTGCTGAAGCGTCTCGTTGTCGACTTGCAGTCGCTCATTCTCCTCGCGCATCTCGTTGAGGTTCGCGTTTAGCAGCTCGTCGAGCTCGCCGAGTTCGACGCGCATCGACTCAACCTGACTTCGAAGCCAGCTGTTGTCAGTCAAGCAGGCGTCCCGCTCCGTCGTCATTTCCTTGAGGCGCACCGTGCTGTGACTAAGTTGGCTCTCAAGTGCGGAGAGAGCTTTTCGTTGCTCTGTCACGACCTGCTCACTGGCGCGGCACCGGGTAACGGCGACAGAGAGCTGATTTTCGAGCGTAGCGGCGTTGGTTTCCGCAGCTGTGAGGCGCACTTCGGTCGCCTCTAGTTGGACGCGCCACTTGCCAAGCTGTGCTGTCGCGCTATGCAAACGCGCCTCCGTCAAGCTGTTGAAAGAGGCTTGCTGTTCGGTGAGAATAGCGCTACGAGACAGCTGCTCTTTTTGCACGCCATGTGAGAGCTGCTGCGCGTGCAGGGCAGCGGTGAGGTCCTGCACTGACGACCACGCGGAGTCACACCGCTGCTCCGCCAGAGCGCAGCGCTCGGCCCAGTCGCGCTTTAGGTCGGCAACCTCGGCTTGCAGCGCGGCAATGGTACACGTAGTGCGACGCTTCTCGTCGTCCAGCTCCATGAGCAAGGTGGCATAGCTCTCTTTGACCGCACCATGCTCAGTTTCGAGATCCTCCCGTGCCCTAGCAGCATCGTCCCGTTGCTGCTGCACAGAAATAAGCTCGGCCTGCAAGTCACCAATCATTTTCGCTGCAGTGATGGACCCGTCCCGCAGCTCCTGAATGTCGCTCTCCAGCGTCACGATAAGCTGCAGCTGCTGCGCAGCAGCGCTTGTTGACTCCGCAAGCTCCGACGTCGCCTTTTCCAGCTTTGCCTCAGCAGATTCGCACCTTTCCCGCAGCTGCAGAATTTCGCCGTCAGCTGCTGAAGCGCGACCGGCGAGCCGCTCCATTTCACGTTCCTGCTCCACCAGCGCATCCTGTTGGCGCTGATACTTGGCAGTCAGCTCAGCGGTCGCGGCCAGCGCTTCGTCCCTGCGTTTGTGCAGCGCTTCGTTCTCCTCCTTCATCCTTGCGACCTTTTCAAGCAGCCGCTCCGTGCTTGATGAAACACTAGCGCCAGCGTCGCGCAGCACGCGGTTCTCGGCGGCGGCCTGCGTGAGGGACTCACGTAGGCCGTCAATCGTCTCCGCGTCATCCTTGCGCGCTGTCAGCATCGACTTGAGCTCCGTCTGAAACTTCGCCACGAGCCGCTCGTAGTCGGCAACTTGCTGCGATGACGCGGAGGCGTTTGCGCGCGCTGTTGACAGGCTCTCGGTCAGCTCCGTGCGGATCGCACACAGCTCTTCCAGCTGGCGCTTAACTTCCGCAAGCTCGGTAGTGTACTGTGTCGATAGCTGCTGGGCTACGCGCAGCTCCTCCTTCAAGCACAATACCATTTGATCGCGGTTCTGCGCAGCCGCGCGGTCTGCCGCGGCCTCTTTCTGGGCGTCGCCCAGTTTTCGGCGCAGCTCCGTATTCTCAGCGCTCCACTGTTCGACCACTTCGAAGACCTCGGCCTTCAGAAACTTCATCTCCTCCTCGAGCCGGTCTTTTTGAGAGAGGGCCGAAGCGGCGCTATTCTGTGCGGCGTGGAGCTCATCTTCGAGCTGCGATATGCGCTGCGCTAGCACATCGTTGATGCGGTCTTGCTTCTGCGACATCGAGCCTGCCGCACGTTTCTACTTTTGTTTGTTTGTTTGGAAGAGGTGCGGTGACTCTCAAATGAAAATAATGGTGGCTTTTGAAGGGTGCGAGCAGACACGTGAGGGCGGGGAGGGAGTAGTTGCTTTGCTTGATAGCACAGGAGACACGCAGGGCAGTAGGTTACGGGTCGAAGGCAGCTGGCCGCGTATGGACCTCGAGTAGTTGGAGGTCGCAGCCGTAGAAGTTGCGCTGACAGCGAGGCCTTTTTTTTTTTTTTCCGTCCCTGGCAAGATGAAGAGGCTTGACTTCCTGCCACTTGTTTGAGCAGGGTGCTCCTGCAATTGAGGCTCGGCAAAGAGGCAAAGAAGAAGTAAAGGAACAGCCACGACTCCCGTGCGGTGTGCAGCGCACCGCTGGGTGAGAGTTCACGAATCACCTTAACGACCTTGCCGTAGGGGGTAGCAAGAGAGAACCGACCGGTTGGGGTTGTCGGCAGTACTTGAAGGACCTGTGTACTCCAGGCGACACACCGCTTGACAATCTTCCCCCCCCCCCCAACCCCCCACCCCCAAACCCAAGCAACGAACTACTTCTGCTTTTCATCCCCCCCCCGTCTCCCGCCATCCGCGTCGAGGCGTGCACACAAAACTAAGGTGGGCGGCAGGCACCTCAAACCTGTCCCCCTCCCCCCACCTTTCGACACACCCACCCACCCACACCTCCTTCCCCACCGTGCGAGCACTGCGCGCAAGCCCTTGGTCATCCCCTCCTTGCACAAACGAGAAGACCAGCGCCCTCCTGAAGAGTGACCTCCTCCTTCAGAGGGACTCGCTATGGTTCTCTGTCGCGACCTGAGCCGCCACTCCCGCGCTGGAATTCTGAAACTGGATGGCCGGGATGAGCAGCGCCGCATTAGAATTTGGAAAGCAGCCCCCTGGTCTCGTGCTGACGCCAGTTCAATTTTACGCGGGGCACTGAACTCGTGAGAGGCGACAGCAAAGCACTTGCACGCGTGTCGCAGTAATCAGAGAAGGCTTGCAAGCATGTATTTCGTTGAGCGCTTTTTTGTTGTTGCCCCACTTTGCGTCAGAAATAAAGGCCAAGGTCGAATTCACTATAATTTGACTTGAAGTGGGAGATTCTTCTGGTTGTTTCGTCTCACTCACTCCGCCTGCGTTTCCGAGAGCAGACAGCAAAAAGACTTGCGATTACGAAAATTGTGATGCTCATAAAGAGGATTTGTGTGTTCTCCTTGAAAAAAAGAGGTAGCCGTTTTTTTTTTCTTTTTCTCTCCACCAGATTCCCCTCACACTGCCTTCCGTGTCAACTCGACTCCGCAGCGGTGAAGTTAAAGGCAGAGATACAATTAACGAAAATTGGCGCGTGCTTGCCGAACATGAAAGACAAAAAGCAAAGCACAATTTAAACATGGTTTTGTCAGCTACTGTCACGGTTGTGAGACTATCACCACTCTTTCATCTCCCTCGCCGCCGACTCTGCTTTTCTCAACATCAACGCTGTCGGCTAAGGTGCTATTGGCACAAGCGAAACAAGCGCAGAGAAGATTTCAGGGAAGCCTACCCAGCCGACACCGCCGCCTCCCGCGGGCAGCCGCAACAACACACTTGAGATTACACAACTCGACTCAGCGGCACCCGAGGCCCTTGCACTCATTTGAGTTTCCTCGAAGCGCCACGCAACACGTTCATCTCAAAAAAAAAGGAAAAGAAAGTGTACTGCAGACAAAAAAAGGCGTAGTTTTCGTGCAGCGCAATATCTCAGAACTACTGAATACAATAGCTACCACACATTTCTGAGAAAAAAAAAAGCCGTCAATATGAACAAGCAGCGCATTCGCGGGGAGTCCTTCAAGCAGGAGTATCAGGCGGCCGGTCGTCACCGTGCCAACCGCAAGCGTGACCCTTCCATGAACAAGACGGATCCGCACCTCGTGATTGCACCGCAGGCTGAAGTCTACCAGGGGAAGCTTGTGCTAGTGCTGGATCTTGATGAGACGCTCGTGTTCGCTCGTAGTGGCCCTCTTTATGCACGCCCTGGCATTCCAGAGTTTTTCCAAATGTGCAAGGAGCGCGGAATCGAGGTTGTCGTTTGGACTGCTGGGCTGAAGGCTTATGCGCAGGCGATCGTGGCCAACATTGACACCTGCGGCGCCGTGTCGCACTGCATTTACCGTCACAACAAGTGGTTCAACGGCCAGCCTGGCTACCGAAAGGACCTGAACGCTCTTGGTCGGCCACTCGACCGCGTTCTTATAGTGGAGAATACTCCTGATTGCATCCGTGGCTATCAGGACAATGGTATCCTCGTCAGCGACTACGAAGGTGGCGACGGTGAGGACAACACGCTGTACGCACTTGCGGAGCTGGTCAAGGTACTGAGCGAAAGCAATTTCACGGTTCCACAGTTCATCGCGAATTGCGAGCTGCTCAAACGCGAGCCGGTCATGACGGACGTCGGGGACTATATCAATGCGTACACCCTCGACACAAACTGCTTTGACCCGGAGCACATTCGCGTGAACCGTGATTTGCAGAAGTGATTTGATAACGCTGCAGCTGCTCCGTTTCATCAATTTCTGCGCTAGATGATCACTACCACAATCTATACGCTCCAGCTGCCCCGTGCGTTCGAGTCACGTGTTTTTTTTTCTGGTGCGCCGAAGCGCGTTTCCTCTGTTGTTTTTTTTTCGATTTGCGGACAACAGTGCTGCTGGCCTTTTGTCTTTTTTTTTTTAAACTGCCTGCTGCGACTGTGACTGATTTGTGTGTTCAGGATGATGAAGAGACGCATAGGCGCTTGTGTCGCTTCCAACTCGGTTTTTTCCTGTTGTCATTTGTGCTTGCGGTGCACGGGAGAAGCTGAAATGTGGACTTTCAGGAAGAAGTCGAGCGCTTAGGACACTGCACTTTTTTCTTTGCTGCTGCGTTGTTGGAAGTGCGAAACAACTGAAACGGACAAGGAAACAAAAGAAATTGTGTGCGCTTCGTGTTTGACATTTTATATTGCGCGTGGGAAAACGCCGTGCTCTTCTTTCCCGATTCGAAGAAAAAAACGCGGCGTTTGTCTGTTTCTCCACATTTGTGTGAAGAGTCATGATTGAAAGCTGAAGAAGGCAGAGGAAAACCCGCCAGCCGCCTACGGTGCAACGCGTTTCCACCGTCGTTTTCGGAGTAGGCGCGTTAGCGAGCGCGCACAGCACTGTTCCAAAACGACGTGCCGGAGAGAACCGCCCGGCACTTTTCTTCTGCCACGTCGCATGCAGCGCCGCATTTTCCGCAGCTCTCATCCTTTTTTTTTGTGCGTACCACCCACGATTTTTATGTCAAGTCGCTCGAGTGCGTTACAGGTCTGCAGCTTCAGGTCACTTTGAAGGTCCGCTTCCGTCTTTTTGGGGTGCGAAGGCGTTTTTCTCTCTGAAGCTGAAATCTGTGCTGATCCTGTCATGTATTGGCAGCTTACCGTCTACAAAGCGAAGGAGTAACGCACGACAAACAAATGAGAAATATGGGGCGCATGCGCTGGAAAGGGAACGGTCTTGTTCACGCCGCATATTAGCACACAGGCTTTCGGGGGCTTTTTACTCTACCTTTTCTCCACCTGTTTGCGTCACTGACTCCGGGTTGTTTTTTGCTGTCTTCCCGAACTCCCTCTTTTTTCTCCTGCGATTTGTAAGCTGCTTCACGGGCAAGGAAAGGTGAGAACACATGTTCTGATTTGTGTGCGCCTGCTGCGCGAAAAAAAAAAAAAGAATGGAAAGCCGCTTCATACATGGAGCATGTGAGGCCGCAGCGCCGTTGTGGTTTTTTTTTTGCGCTTTCGAAGAGGCAAGAACCACTCTCCATTTCTTTTTCCTGCGGCGCGTTTACGCGCCATGAGTTGATGCGTGGGCGTGATTTTGAAGCGTGCAGCTTTTTTTTCCCGAGGTGGTAAGGCGACTACGGATTGTTGGAGCGCTCGAAATGCCACAAGCGAAAGCGACCGCAAAAGAAAGAAAAATGAAGCATGGCTGCAGGCAGGGCGAACTGCCCCTCGGAAGAGGGTGCTGCAGAGAGGAGACAGTCTCCTTTCGAATGCGCTCGCTCGCGTTCTCCCACCTGCGGCGTTGCCTTCACGTTTTATGAAGCGCCTGGAGGTTTAGTGCCGCATTATTTCTTTTGCTAGCGTCTTCCAGCAAAGAAAAAAAAGACTGCGATTCGATTCCGGTGCGCTCAATGTGATTGAAAAAGCAATGGAAAGAGAGCAGGTACGCGGCATCCGGATGAAAAAAAAAAAGAGTATTGACCGGAAAGCGAATTCCACCTATTGCAGCGCTCCTTTTCTCCCTTTCAATGTGATGGCTCGTGTGCATGCGCACCTACTTCCCGTGCGTGACACAACACCCACAATCACTCGCGTCTAACGGCAAACGGTCAGAAAAAGTGCACCTCTGGCGCTTCGCGTGTGCCATTCTGCACACTACCGTTGCCGTCGCGTTTCTCGCAAGTGCGAAGATACGCTCTTTTAAACGCCACGGGTGCCAGATTTGTTATCGTGCAGGCAATACCTGCGCAGCCACCGAGGTCGGAGCGCCGTGCCGAACGCACTTGCTCTTTGTTCTGCTGAGTCTTCAAATTGCCGTCTCAACGCGGCCCTTGAGAGCTTCACCACCGCTCTTCCCTAGATAACTCACCGCTCGCACACACGCACCACTTTTTTTTTTTTTTTGCTGTTGGCGTGCCTGAAGCTAGATTTTACGTACTCCCATACACAGGAACCCCCGAAAAACAACAACCCCCAAAAAGAAGCCACGATAGAGGGTGACATTCGTCGCGCATAGAAGAGAAGGTGCCCACAACAGGGTGCTCGTTCATCCGTTTCTTTTGTCGTGGCCGATAGGGTGTGACTCACAGAGCTTCCGTTAGAAGGAGCTCTGGACGGGGCCTCTCAGACGAGTGCTAGTCACACACCCCTCGCAACGGCGCGGTGCGTTGTGCGCTGAGGCGTTTAGCACGAGTTCATCCGCAGCTGACTATCTTTGACTGGAACCTGAGATCAACAACCGAGAGAAAGCCATGTCTTCCTTTTCTCAGACGGGCAGCACGCCTCTTCACGGTGGGGCGTCGTCGCCAATGTGGGACCAGATTCGGCGAATGCCGTTTCAGCAGTTGCAGGAGACAACCGACTTTGTCTACGTCAAGAAGGTCATGACACTAGTCGCTCGCTACGTGTTTGTCGAGTCTGACCCCAATATGGCTGACCCTGAGTGCACCATTAGCGTGGCCAAGCTATTGAAAATAGTGTCCGCGAAGTGTCTCGCCGAGTTCGATCGGCTTACCCGAGCGGCAAGCGATACTGCTGCAGAGACGACGAACATGAAAAACGCCTTTACAGCACAACTCGACTCGAAAGAGGAGGAGGTTGCGAGACTGACCGACGCTCTCCGCAAAGCCGTCGCGAAAGGTTCTTCTCAGGAAGCGGCCGCCGAGCAGTCCAGCTCCGACGAGCTGCTACGCCTAAAGACCGAAAACGACGAGCTTTCTCTGCAACTTCGTGGGCTTGCGCGTCGGAACGAGGAGTTGAAGCAATCCCTTGCCTCCCGCACAGATGACAGGAGCCACATCAACGAAAGCTACGACAAGGCGCAGCTCGAGTACCGCCACCTTGCCGCGCGCTACAGGCGACTGGCCGATCGCGCAGCGAAGACGGAGGACATGTTGGAGGAGATGCGGCGCAGGGAGCGCGGCAAGAAGCAGGATGCTAACGACGAGCTGGATCGGCTGCGCCAGAAGGTGCAGGCTCTGCAGCAGGAAAACTACACACTGGTGCAGTCACGCGACCGCGCGGAGGAGCTGTGCGAGAAGCGCGAGGCCGAGGCCCTGCGTGACATGACCGAGCTGCGGCACCTCACCACAGACCTCCTTGACGAGGAGCGGGCCAAGCGCCAGGCCCTGCACGACGAGTTCCTCGCCGTCCGGCAAGAGTCTGACGCGCACGTGGAGCAGCTCATACACCAGCACGACGTAGACCTGGATGAGAAAGAGGAGGAGATTGCGGTGCTGCGACGACAGCTCGAAAAGGCAACGAGCAAGCACAAGTCTCGCTTCCGCCCCGACTCGTCGCTATCGGCGGACGCGTCGTCGTCGGCGTCGTCCGGGTCGTTGGCGGACCGTGCTGCGCCAGGTCACAGTGAGGGTGCTGCAAAGGGACGCGTCGTTTCCACTGAGGAGCAGCGCCGCCTGGAGCGCGAGAACGACGACCTGCACGCTGAGGTCGAACAGCTGGAGCTGCGCATCGACGCCCTCGACGAGGAGAATCGGCGTCTGACGCGCCTGATCAAGAACTACGAGAACGGGAACGAGGGACTCTACCGGCTCCGGCAGGAGCTCGCCGACCACACACGCACGGTCGAGGTGCTGCAGGGTGAGAACGCGCAGCTGCGGGAGCGCCTGAACGGCATGGAGGACTCGGTCACGTTCAACGCGGCGCTGCGCGAGCTGTGCAAGCGGGTCGGGGTCACCGAGGAGGAGATCAACAGCCTGCGGCCGCAGAATGCGGCGGCGTACAGCGAGATGGACACTTTGAAAGAGGAGCTGAGCCTTTTGAAGGAGGAGGTGGAGTGGCTGGAGAGGGAGCGGCGGCACTGGATGAACAAGGTGCGTCTGCAGCCCCTCCTGGACACGAAGCTGCGCTTTGAGCTCGGCCTCTCAGCGGAGCAGCTGAAACAGCTTGACAAGCTCGTTGACCAGATGAAGGCTGGTGCCGTCGTCGTCGAGGACGAAGACGAGAGTTACAAGGACAAGTACTTCAAGGAGCTGCAGGCGAGGCGCCGTGACGCCGAGCAGTTCAACGTCTTCGTCAAGGACCGGATTGCCGAGGCGCTCAAGAATGCCTTTGTGGACGTCAGCGCTCCCGACACGGCGGCCGCCGTCTCGGCGTTGCGTGAGCACATCGACGTGATCACCGCCTCCACGACGACCGAGACGGCGGCGCAGGCGCAGGAGAAGATCGACCGGCTGACGCGGCGGGTGGGGGAGGTGGAGGCGACGGAGACGGCACGACTGGAGGAGATTGCACGGCTGCGCGAGCAGGTGGTGGGTGGCACGGCCGAGAAGGAAGTCATCTGCCGCGAGCGCGACCAGTACCGCGAGGCCATCTTCGGTGCCGCCGGGATCGGCACGACGCAGCCAGAGGTGGCGGTCGGCGCCGACGCCCGCACCCTGGGCGATTTCGGCGAGAGCAGCGCTGGCGTCTTGTCCAACGCCAAGTGGCTCTCCGTCTCGAATACGCTGCGCGAGCAGCTCCGCGTCAAGGACACGTTGATCGATTCACTGAACAAGGAACTCGCCGCGGCCAAGGAGCGGCTTGAGGCGGAGCGGACGACCGGCGCAGACCAGCGCCGGGCCGCGGAGGCGGAGAAGAAGGCGGAGACGACGCTGCTCGATCAGATCAAAGCGTTGACGGAGCTGAACGAGGATCTCAGCGAGAGGTGCGGGGCGCTTGAGAGGGTCAACAAGGACCTCGAGGAGGGCCTCGAGCGACTGGAGCGGGGGTCGGCCAAGGAGATGCTGCTGAAAGTGGTCCTGCTGCGGCGCCGCGAAGCCACCCTGCTCCAGCGGCTGCGGCGCGCCCTCACAGCGGCGGAGGAGACGAGTACCGCGGATCGGCGCGTCCAGGCGCAGGTGCAGAGCACGCTCGAGCGGCTACGGGAGGTGCTCGAGGGTGGTGGTAGCAGCGCGGCCACGGACGCGGTGCTGCCCCGCTCGTCGGCGGGATGCAGCATGGAGGGGGAGATGCTCAGCTATCTAGACTACGCCGTACAGCACGTACTGCACGGGAGGCTGTTCCGCGAGGACAGTCGCTTTCTACTCCACCTGAAGCAGGTCTACCACGGGATGGAGACGAGCCAGGAGCTGCTGGAGCTGCGCCTCGACGCGAAGCGGCTGCGCCAGGAGCTTGCGGAGCGCCAGGCTGAGACGGACGCCTTGTCGGCGGAGATGGCCGGGCTGCGCGCGGAGGTGGCTGCTGCGACAACAGCAACGGCCGCCGCACCGGGCGAGGCCGGCGCCACCGCGAGCCGCGAGTACGCGGCGGCGTCACTGGCCAAGAGCGAGGCGGAGGCGGCGACGTACAAGCAGAAGTACGCGCTCGCCACGAAGCGCTTGGAGGTGCGCGACGCGGAGGTGGCGCAGCTGGAGCACGACCTCGACGCCGCTCGTCACGAGGTGGTCGACGTGCGCGACCACGTCCGCAACCTTCTCAGTGAGAGCGCCGACGCGCCAGGTGCACCCGGGGCGGGGGCCTCCTCGTCGTCGTCGTCGCGCGTCAAGGTGAGCGCGACGCAGCTGGCACGCCTCGAGCGCGAGGTGGCGAAGCTGAAGTCGGTCAATCTGGGCCTACTGCATCACTCAATGGACCTGCAATCACAGATCAAGGCGCTCGAGGTGGACGTGGAGGCGCGGCAGCAGGAGATCACGCTCCTGAAGAGCTCTGCTGAGTCGGAGGTGGTGACAAGCTTCGTGAGCGCGGCGATCCGCGAGCACGCCGCGCTGCGCCGGCAGAGTGAACTGGCGCTCATTCAGGCCAAGCGCCTCAAGATGCAGCTGGCCGCTACAGAGGCAAACTACCACGTTGTCGCAAACGAGGCCACCGTGTACAAGATGGGCGCGTACCGGCTGTATCGCAAGTACGTGGAACAGGTCGTAGCTGTGGTCGACTACCTGCGGTGTGTGCAGCGTGCTAGCAAGGGTGCGCTCTCGCCGCACCAGGCCGAGATCATGGATCGCCGGCTCCGCAAAACCGTCGCTGACCTCGCCGAGTGCTTTGGGCGCGGCACCATGCTCGCGATGCAGCTGTCTGACGCCCAGAACACCGTTACAACGCTCGAGCACCAGCTGGCGCTCCTCGGCATGGAGGATGGCACGGCGAGGCGGGACGCTGCGGATGCGCGGCTGCAGGAGGCACGGATCAAGCTCCGCGAGCACGCCCGGCTCATGACGGAGTGCCAGGAGGAGAAGGCGTTCCTGCAAGCGAAGCTGATCCGCGCCGAGGCGGCGAACAGGGATCTCAACGCCGAGGTGGCGCGACTCGAGTTCGGCTGCATGACCGTCTCGCCACTGGACGAGGAGTTGCTCGCGACGCTGCTGCAGCTGAAGGAGAGCGTCTTCGATAAGACGGTGGCGCCGTCGCTCGCGACCGGCGCGGCCGCAAGCACGCTTGTCTCAAAGAGACTCCTCGGCGGCGGCGGCGGTGGCGACTTTGATGACAGCGACCTTGCGATCCGCGAGTACAAGAACGTGGTGCTGCGGCAGACTGAGCTGGCACAGCAGTGCGCCGTGCTCAAGAAGCAGGTTGCCGAGGTGGACGCGGAGCGGCGCCGCGCCGAGCACGCCGCGGTGCAGCTCCGCGAGGAGGCGCAGCAGGCCAGTGAGCGGGTGGCGTTTGTGCAGCGCCAGGTCGAGGACGAGCGCGGGAAGGCGGCTCAGCGCGAGGCACGGCTGTTGCGCGCTCACGACACGCAGTCAGAGGTAGCACGTCGCGCGACGGAGCACAATGTGCAGTGCCTGCAAGAGATGGTGCAGAAGAAGGAGGAGCAGATCGCGTCGCTGCAGGAACAGCTGTCGGCGGAGCGGCGGAAGCACGTTGAGTACGAGCTGGGCGAGGCTGTCCGGATGGAGCGGCTGCACGAGCACATGTTCCGCGAGAACACGGCGATGGTGGAGCGCTTCAAGACGGCCATCGAGACGGTCGGCGACTCCGTCCGGCAGGCCAGCGAAACCGCCGCCTCTCACGTCAGCGCGCTCGGCGGCGGCGGCGGCGGGGCCGAGGAACCGCTGCAGGTGCTCACGGCCGAGACGGTGCGCCTCCGCCAGGAACTGAAGGATGCCCGGACTACGATCATCGTCCTCGAGTCGCAGCTGGAGCAGCAGGTGCAGCAGCAGCTTTCACTCCTGACCCCGCCCACCGCCGCCCCGCCATCTTTCACGGCGCCATCCGGATCGACGCCGGCGCCGGTGCCTCCGCCGCTGCCTAGCCCGTCAAGCGCCAACGCGGACGCGCTCATGGGCATTGTCCGAAACCAGACCGCAATGGTGGAGAGCCTGCGACAGCGCGAGTCGCAGCTGTCGGCGGAGCTGCAGCGGGAGAGGGAGCAGCGGGCCGCAGTAGAGCGGCGGCTGATCGATGTGCAGGACCAGCACATCGAGCAGGGCGGCATGCTGCAGCTCCTGTCCCAAGTGACGTCTGCTGGCGGCGCCTCGGATGCGCCGCTTGTCGCCGAGCTGCGTGCCCAAAACGCCGCGCTGGACCAGGAGGTGCGCACGCTGCGGCAGACGCTGGAGGAGGAGCGGGCGCTCGCCAAGCACTTCCAGGTGGACGCGGCGGAGTGGAAGGCGCACCTGGACACGCTGCAGGCCGAGGTGGCCAACCAGCAGGTCGAGGCTGAGCGTGCCCAGCACCTGGCGGGGCTGAACGAGGGGCTGCGCACCGACCTCAACGCGGTCAGGGAGCAGAACGACAAGCTCGTGCTCGCTGCCACGGTGCTGAAGCAGAAGCTGATGGAGGAGGCGCACCGCAGCGGCGAGTCGGCGCGGCAGCACCAGCAGGAGATTGCCCTGGCGCAGCGCATGGGCACGATACAGCAGGAGTCTGCCGGCCACATGAAGGCGCTCGACCACCGCATCCGCGCCATTCAGAAGGAGCTCAACGAGCGCGTGGACCGGGAGAAGGCGATGCTCGAGAAAAACACGGAGTCGCAGCGCCTCGTGTACCAGCTGCACCAGCAGCTGCGCGCCAAGGACCGCGAGCTGGCCACCCTGCAGGCGCAACTACGGCAGCGCAGCAGCTCGTCGCCAATCCGCACGCAGCCGGGCACCGCCGACGCAGCGGCCCCGCTGTTGGAGAGCCGCGGCACGCAGATGCTCGCCGCCGCCGGCGGTGGCGCGGCGCCGTCGCCGTCGCTGCGGGGCACGGAGGGCGCGAGTCGGGGAGGACGGGCTGAGGCCGGCGCTGGAGGAGCGGCAACGCCGCGGCCGTCGCCAGCAGCGGCGTCGTCTGCCCATGGGGAGGCTGCCGCCGCCGCGGACTCAGTCGCGAGCCGCAGTGCCGCGGCACCGGTCTCAGCGCAGGACGCGCTGCTGCAGCCGCAAATCGCCGGCATCGTGCAGCGCGAGACACAGAAGCAGCAGCGCGACAACCTCGCCCAGATTTCGTCGCTGCGATCGCGTGTCCACCGCCTGGAGAAGGACGTTGGCGAGGCGGAGGAGCAGCTGAAAGGCGAGCGGGAGGCATCGCGCCAGCTGCGGCAGCAGCTTCGTCAGCTGCGTGACGAGATGGGACGCAAAGACACCGAGCATGCGTCGCAGCTGGCAAACGTGTACCGGCAGCGTGGGCGCGCTGAGGTGCCACAGGGCAAGCAGCGAGTCTCCGCCGACGCCCTGCCACCCCCGTTTTTGCCGGCCACGCCACCGCGCGTGCCGGCGGACGTGTCGACCACTGCGCAGGACTCCGCACGGGCGCTGCGGGAACAAGTCGCGGTTCTCGAGTCGAGGCTGCAGCGCTACGAGCAGGAGATGAGCGAGGTGAGAGGGCTGCGCGCCGCCACCGCCGCCGCGACGGCTGTGGACTCGGCGCACCTGAGCACTCCGGCCGATATTCGCGCCCACGTAGACGAGGTGCGGCGTCTGGAAGCCGTCATTGACGGGCTGCGGCGGCGCATCTCCGTCGACGTGCCGGCAAGGGAAGCAGAGCTGCAGCTGCGGCTGGAGCGTGCTGCCACGGTGACGCAGCGCATGGCGGTCGACCTCGCTGCGCTGCGCGGCGTCGCCGTCAGCGAGATTGAGTCACTCTACAACGTCACCGTCACGGCGGCGCAGCACGCCACAGACGACCTCAAGTTGGAGCTCTTGCGGAAGAGCAACGAGGTGCTCGACCTCCGCTTCACTGTGGAGACGATGGAGCTGCAGCTGAGTCGCATGCAGCGCCACTTAGATGATGTTCTTGCCGTCGACGCCACAGCCGCAGGCGATCGGCCGGTGTCGCGGCCCGACACGGCCAGCGTAGAGGCACTCACAAACGTCATTGAGAACCTGAAACTCGTGATCGAGAAGCTGCAGCGCGACAACGCTGAGTTGCGCTCGGCTCAGGCGCAATCGGCTCGCTATGCGCGGCAGTCGCGCGAGTTGCACGAGCTGCAGGAGCGGGAGAGGAGTTTGCAGGCACAGCTCCAGGACTTGGCGAAGCAGCTGGTCAGCACACGCGTCTCTTCTGCCCGCGGCGGGCCCTCGGCTGCGACGGCGGAGCTGCACCGCCGCCTCGCGACAGCGCAGGCTGCGGCGGAGCAGTACGAGGTCGAGCTGGACAACCTCCGCACCCGCCTCGCCGACGCTGATCGCCGGGTGGTGCGACCGCTCGACCCGGTCGGTGGTGCGGTATCACCCGTGCCGCCGCCGCTGCCCGAGTCCCGTTTTGCGCATCAGCAGCCGCGGCACAGCGCTGGCGCGAGCACCGCGTCTGCGCCGCTGCAGCGGCGACTCAGCTCGTTACGCGCGAGCGACGCTGGCTCTACCCCGGCGGAGCACAGCAGCGGGTCACTGGCGCACCGGCGTCGCGGAGGGCCGTAGGGGGCACGCTCGCGGCGTCGTGAAGCGCCGCACAAGCGAGCCTCTTCCGGGCTGTAGACGGAAGTCGTTTGCGCGCAGTCGCTGGCCCGGGGCGGGGGGAGGGGGGAAGTGACAACTCTGCGCGCCAGGAGTGTCGTGGCCTTCTCACGGCGCCCTAACCTCAGCTGCCCCTCTCTGTGTCGCTTGTGCCACGTGGGTGTCGCCGCCTCGCCGGCGGAAACGGACGCCCTCCGTGTGCCGTCTCCCGCCCCTGCAGGCGCTGCGGCGCTTTTTGTTTTACTCTGCTTGAGTGTCGCACGGGTGTGCCGCGAGACGCATGGCGTTTGGCGCCGCCAGCCCCTCTGCTCTCGTGCGCACTTGTGGTGAGCGTCGCGGCGGCGTGCAGTGCCCGCCTCGACCTCGCCAGTTGCCAAATGACGAATTCTCAAAAGACACACCCCGATTGGTGCCTGCCCGCTGCTCTCTCTTCCGTTTTTGGCCCATAGAAAGAAGAGCGGGCTGCCCGTGCCTCTCGCCCGTCAGCCACCGCACCGGTCTCAGCGACGGCGTCTCGAGGCGTCGGCGCACGACCTGCACCACGTTGGGCTTCGCCTCAAGAGACTGCCAGCTCGAGCGGTTCCCTCTGTGGGTAGTGCCGTCTTGCCAGTTTCACTTGATTTCCTTTTTGGCTGCACCCCTCCTCCCCTCTCCGCTGGTGCCGCTCCGCAGGACGGGTCCTTTCGGCGAGGCCAACACGACACCGGCATCGGAAGCGTTGCCTGGCCGCGTCCACCCGAGTCGCCTCCTGCACCTCAGTTTTGTGCTTCGTTTGGGCTTTGCGTACGCAGTCAAAGAGCGCAGCCACACGTGCGTCCGTGTGCGAGCAGACCAGCCCACCCACACTTGCTTCCGCCTGCATCCAACATACTCTCACTTCCTGCATCTGCTACTGCAGCTTTGTGCTGCGTAGGCGCTCGCTCTGCACCAAGACCCACCCTCTCCACCGAACACGCGGCACGCCGTGGCTCGCGATGAGCGCCCTCTTCGACTTCGAGACGGTCTTGTACGTGCTCCTCCTCATTGTGTGCACGGCAACGTACATCCGGCAATTCCGACCCACCCTGTACCACCGCGACAGCTCCGAGCTCTACAAGAAGTTTCTGTACAAGTGCAGCGTAGTCGGCGACCGTCTTTCACCGTGGGTCTCGATGTGCTGCCTCGTCTTGGCTTTTCGCGTCATGTTCGTTTACTGAGAGAGGACGCAAAAAAAAAAAGAAAACAAACGACACAAGCGCAAACGACGAGTGAAGCAAGAGAAAGAGGCGCTGCCGTGCTCCCACGCCTTTTGCCGAGTGCAGCAACGGAGGCGACTTGTGCCGAGGCACGCGGCCCACACCGAGCAGAAAACACGTGGGCCCGCCGCACTGTGGCCCGCCCCCCCAAAAAAAAAAGAAAGAAACCACAGAAGGAAGAGTCGACGGCGTCCTTGCGAGGGCTGCTCACTCCACCGAATGACGCCAGCTTTCATCAGTTCGATCCGTAGCGGTGATTTGACCGGCAAGGTGGACGGGTCTGACGCGGCAAGGCTATTTCCGTCACCCGATGCGCGTCGCACCCATGGTGTCTGACGACTCGCACCCCATGAACTGTGCAACAGACGTGCATCCGCCTTCCTTTTCGCGTCTCACTTGCCTGCTCCCTCTTTCCCCCCTCTCGCTTTTCTTTCATGCACGTGCACGCACCCCTGTCCGGCGCACGTATTGTGCCACGCCACTCCCGCCCTCCCCCAAACGCCGCCCTCTCCATCCCCCCGCCCGCAGGAGGTCCCGCGGTGTCCTTCCCGTTTCACACCTCGCCGCACCAGCTCCACAGAGGCCGTGTAGCACCGCCTCTGCGCTGTTTGAATCTCGCTTCGCATGGAACTTGTCGCGTCGGGCGAGACTCCTCTTCACATCCTGACACTCGTCAGCCGCTGATCGAGCGGACGCCACACGTTTGCGTTTCTCCACTGCGGTGACGTCAGTCTTTACGCGTGTTAGTTCTTAGCTCCTTACATAGCGCATCCACAAGAGCAGCTCACCTGCGTGTTCCTTTGTGCGCGCTTCCGGTGTCCACACTCGCGTGTCTACGTCAAGGCCGCTGCATTTCTTGTTCTTGCCCCCCCCCTCTCCTCGCGGCCTCCGACGCAGCACGCGTGCACAGGTTCTTGAGCACCCACCTTGCGCCACCGCCTCTCTTCCTCTCCCCCTCTCCACATCCGACCAACTCGTGGCCTCGCCTCAGTCCTTCGGCTGACCTAGTAGTAGTAGCATCCAGCCACCCCCGTGTAGTCCCGTGCCTCACGGCACCCTTCTCTCTCCCTCCCTCAGCGCACTTCTCGAAACCGGCTCTCCCCCTCCTCCTCCGGAGTCGCACCTCGCTCTTCGCTACCCGTTCCCCATCTTAGACCCACACACCCCGGCGCACAGCGACTGCGGTCACCACCGCCATCGCACTTGCCCCCTTTACTGCCCCCCCTCTGGTTCAGGCCCCCACCCCCACCCCCTTAGCCGTCCCTCCGACCTCTCAGCAGCCATGTTCGGCTCACGAGTGCTGCGGGGTGCCCTTCGCGGCACGGCGCGGCTTTTCACGATCAGCGACGAGTACATCCCTCGCGCCTTCCCAGTCAAGTCGACCACCGGTCTCGCCGGCGTCGCCGTCGAGCCGCTGTGGAAGCCGAAGCTACTGGCGGCGGCGTCTGAGCTACAGGCGTTCCTCCACACCTCCGACATCCCGCCGGAGTCGACGTACTTCAACGTCACCATGACTCTTATCAAGCGCATCAACTACGGCATCAAGGAGTGCCAGGACGACTGGTGCACACTAGAGAAGAAGTTCTTTTGGGGCTGGCCGGTGGAGTACATCCTGCAGGTGACGTGGCGCGAGCTGGAGACGGCGCAGAAATGGAATGAGTGGCGCTTCTGGGAGCTAGACCCGGAGCAGGTGAAGCGAGTCGCACGCGAGGACCAGAACATTGGTAAGGAGGGCTTAGGCTACAACTCCCCATGGGAGCAAGTGGTGCGCGAGGACTTCGACAAGCGCAAGAAGGCTCTCACGCAGGAGGAGATGGCTGAGCTGAAGCGCATGGACACGGAGCGCATGGCGCGCGAGACGGCGGCGTACAAGGAGCGCAAGGACCGCATCCGTGACGACCTGGAGAAGGCGCGCGGTGACATGCTCAAGAAGTTCCTCAACAAGCGGTACGCCGTCGACAAGGATCTGATGCGCATGCAGCCGGGCAAGAACTACTCGGGCAAGCACGCCGAGGACCTCATCGAGGAGCTGCGAGCGTCTGTCAAGCAGGTGCCGCCGCCGACTCCCAAGTAGGCGGTGTCTGTAGCGGCACCGTCTGGTGCGTCGTGGTCCGACAGGACTGCCTTCTTCTCCCATTCCGCTCTCTGTTTTGCGTCGCTCTCCTCGAGCCCCCCTATCTCTATCGGCCCCGACCGTCTCCGCTGCAGGCAGGGCGACGACGGCACGTGGCAAAGCAGCGGGTGAACGTGCCGTGCCCATAGCCGGGAGCCGGGGTCGCAGTCTGAACCGTCACGTCGGCGGAGTTTGTTGGCGCAGCCGTTGCTCTCTGCGTGCTGCGTTGATCCTGTTGGTGTGCGTGCGTGTTCGTGTCTTTGCGTTGTTGGAGTGCGCTTGAGTCCCGTTCCTCTTCGCTCTCTCGCTCGTTTTCCACCTTCTCCCTCTTAGCTAGGTAAACAACCGAACTCGCAAACGCGCCACTCCCACCCACAATGAAGATAACCAACCGCCCTCTCATCAATGGCACAAGACGACTGTGCTGTTCCATCAGCATCACCTCCCCCCGCCCCTCTCCTCGCCGCACTCGAGGCAAACATCAGGATTCAGGAAGATGCCAGCACTCCTTCACGTTGCACTCACAAGCACGTCCGCAGGATCATGGCGTGAGCCTGGTCGCGCGTGCGCGGTGCTGAAGAGGCCCATGCGTGTGTGCTTGTGTGTGTGTGTGTCGCGTCTCCGCAATGTCGGTGCGCGCGCTCACCATGACTCGCGCGGAGACGGCCGCGTCTTGGCAAAAGCCCGTTTTCTCCTTCTGCTACTGCACCACCCCTCTCGTTCTCTCTCTCTCTCGACTACTCGTGTCCGTCGCGCCCTCATCGAGCGCACTACGTCGGCCTCCCTCCTTTCCGCTTCCTCGTGGCGTCCCCACAGACACGCAAGCATCCTCTCTCTCAACGAAAACGGAAAGCGAGCGTCTCGGTCTTTTCACCTCTCTCTGTCTATCTCATCGCCCCCGCCCTTCCTCTTGCGCAAACACGTAGACACACAGAGCTCACTTGCCACGCATCCGACTGCAGCGAGCTTCTTTTCGCCTTGTCCTCCTGTCTGTCAGCGCTGACGTGGGCACCCCGGATCGGCCGGCTCTCCGTCGTCGGACCCCTCGACTTCCCCTCACCTTCTCTCAGCACCCCGTACCGTTGTGCGCACTAGCATGTCCTTCTCCGTGCACGCGCGGGCCTTCGTCCCGTCTGCGGCGGCGTACCCGGGCTCAGAGTCGCGGCAGCCGGCCGCAGACGCAGCAGACACGAAAGACTGCGTGTGCATGGCCTTCTACGAAAACGGCCGCTGTCCCTACGGTGCCCGCTGCGAGCACGCCCACCGGTTTACCGAGCTCAACCCAGACACACAGGTGAAGCTGCTCGGCAGCGTGCCGGTCGAGTCCATCCCGGCGCACTTCTTTGGCCCATCCCAGGCGAGCGAGGAGCCCCGCACAGGCACCGCAGCCGACAGCGCGTCGCGCAAGTCCTTCGGCAACCACGACCGCTTCGGCAGCCTGCAGGGCTCGGAGGGGGAGCGCACCGTCTCGACTCGTCGCCGCCCTCCTCCGGGCAAGGACCGCCAGCTGATCGTGTCACACGTCGCGGCGCAGCCGGCACTGGATGCCGCGTGCCTATCCAGCCGCACCTCCAGCAGCGCCGACAGCGTCCGCGCCAGCAGCGGTGCGCACCCCGCCAAGGGCGCATCATCGCCGCCGGCGAGCGCCACCACCGCCGTCCACTGCGCCGCGGCTGCGGAGGCCGGGTCGTTCAAGATGCACCTCCCGCTGCGCTGCCGCTACCCCCACCGGACGATTCCCGGCACGTATTACGACGTCCTCGCCCTCCCCCAGGACGCCGCGCACGGCGACATCGTCGCCAAGTACCGCGCCTGGCAGCGAGACGGCTTCAAACGCATGCGCCTCGTCGATCCCGTCGGTGCGGAGGCGGTAGACCGCATGATTGTGGAGGCGCGCAACGTGCTGGGCAACCCCATCCTCCGGTCCGCCTACGACCAGCAGTTGCCCGGCGCCGCCGCCGCGAAGGCGCCGCTGCCGGCGCAGCAGCAACAGCAGTGGGGGAGCGGCTCATGTAATGCCGGTCTCGCAAGCGCCAGCACGACGCCAAGCAAGCACCGCTTACAGGGGCAGTCGTCCACAACGTCGTCAACGTCTGACACGCACCGCAAGTTGGACGAGTTGCACCACCGGCTCGGCCGAAGCAGCAGCAACTCGAGCTTCTACCACGCCGACCACGCGGCGCCGATGGTCACCATCTCGAGCCTTCGCAATGTCGACAGCATCTGGTGAGAGCGTTCGTACGTGTTTGTGTTTGGTGGGCGTGCGACCGCTGCCCCGTCTCTTTCCTTCCTCGTGCGGCGTTCGTCCGCCCGCTCGCCGTCGGGGCGGCAACCCTTTCTGTTTTTGCCCCCCTTCCCTTCTCACTCCTCTGGCCGCTTTCTAGTGCCGGCCTTCTTTTCCCATCACCCATTTTGTTTGCCGTTGCGTTGGAGCCCCGAGTCGAGGCTTTGGGGAGGTGGTGGAGTCGCGAAGGTGCGTCATGCCGGTCGCCGGGTGGTGGGGTTGAGGGTGGTGGAGAGGCGCCAGATGGCAGCAGTGTCCTCCCTGTGGAGTCACCACAGCGATGCTTCCACACTGCTGCTGCTTCTCCGCAGCCCTTCCCCCCCCCCCCCCCACCGACTCCCACCCCCACCGGCCCCTCTTCGGGTGCTTTCTTTGCCTCTTACGTGGCCACTCGGCTTTGTACGCACCTTCCCGCACCCATTTGTGCTGCTTGTACACCCCGCTCGCCGGCACTCGTGCGCTTGCACACGTTTTTTGTGTTGTGCAAAGCGGCTACCCTCTCTCCCCTCGTCCGATGCCCGCGAAAAAGGGAAGGCGGGGAGGCGAAACACTTCCACAAGGTCCCCCGCTCCTGCCGCTTCTTTCTTCGTGTTTCCTTTGTTCTTTCAATTGCTAGAGTAGCTCCCTTGACGCCACTGACCTCTGTGCCACGTACATACCCCCCCCTCCGTCAGCCCCATCCCCCTCCTCCCCCGCCCCGCCGCCTCACTGGTTTTGGTGGGGGCCGCTGACACTGCGGAATAGTGCGTGGGGGCGGGGAGGGGTGGGGAGGAGGAGACGAGCGGCCTATTCCTCTCCTCGTGCAGCAGCTCCGCCGCGCCGACTTCTCCGTTCCCTGTTTTGTGTTCTTGGGTTGCCATCACGCTTTCCCGTAGTTTTCTAGATGCACGTCTTCTTCTTCACATGCTGTGTGTGCGTACTGCGAGGGATGCAGGCGGTGGAGGGAGGTGAGAGGGGCTGAGGGGTTGTGTTGGGTTGCAGAATCGGGGAGGGGGCAATGGGTGGTGGGCGGCGGGGCACCGATGAGGCGGGAGGCCTTCGTTTTCCCGTTGTCCCTGACCGTGCCACTGCTCCGCTTCTCCCCGCCCTTTCAGCGGTAGCCAGAGCATATCGCTTTTTAGCATCACAGTCTCCAGCCTGCCCCTCGTGCACACCTCATGATTTGTGTGCGTGTGCGTGTGCGTGTGCATATGCGTGCAGCTCCGCACCTCCTTCACGCGTTTCATCTCATCCCTTCTCCTCTCTACTTCTGTACACTACATTTTTTTTTTCTTTACAGTGCGTGCGTGCGTGCGTGCCCGTCCGCCTGGGTCTTCTTCTCTTTCCGCTCCGCACATCCACTGACGTCGACAGGGGGACGCATGTGGTGCCTAGAAAGAGTGGAGAGGGGGAGAGGGATGGGGGTCCAGCGGGAGGGGGGGGGCCACGCACGTGTTCGCTCGGTCTTCGCAGCGCGCGTGCCGCCACCCATAGACATCGGTGGTGAGGGTGGAAGAGGCACGGAGCGACGCGGTCGGTGTCGCCCACGCATCTCACAAGAGCGGACAGATCGTCATCGTCGGCCAAGTGCTCCCTGCCTTTCCGTCTCTGGCGTACGTGCGCGTGCCGGTGTGACCGCGGTCGGTGCGTGCGCGCCGCACCACCTGCGTTTTAGATCCTTCACCTTGTTCGAGTGCGTTGAGTTCTCTTCTTGTGTGTATGTTGCGCCGTTGCCTCTCCTCGCCCTGCCTGTGCGCGGCAGCGCGTCCGCCGCAGGCTGGGCAAAAAAGAAGAAGAGGCGGCGGCTGTTGGCGAGCGGGGCGGGAGGGCGGGGGAAGGGCGTGTGTGTGTGTGTGTGTGTGAGCTTGCTCCTTTTACAGAGAGACAGCTTACTCCCCCTCCCCCGCCTTGGTTCTCTCTTTGCGAAGTTGTGTTGCCGCGGACAGCTGGGTTTCCAGCCGTGTTGACGGCTTTAATGCGCTTACGACCGCGTCACGAGCGCGCTGGCGTCTCTGCGCGTGTCTTACGGCGCCATCCTCTTGTACTGCACTTCGGCTCCACCGCCGGCCCCAACGCGCCGAATCGGTTTCTGTACCTTTCCGCCCTCGATGCGTGTGTGTCTGTGTGTGTTTGTGCCGCGGCCTGTTGCCGACTCCGCGTCCTGCCTGTCAAAGCTACACCGGTGCTTCCCGCGCGCAGCGACAGGCAGCGGGTGGGAGGCCGGCGGAGTTGATTCTTCATCACTCTCCCCTTTGGCGGCGCTAGACCGCTCGACTTCGCCCACGGAGAGAATGAAAGGAGAAGAGAAGAAGAAAAAGGGACGCCACAACGACGGCCTCAGAGCTCGAGCGCGTGGGAAATGGCGAAAGCCGCATTAACAGAAGGGCCTTTACAGCGCTGCCTTCACCCCATCACCCCCCCCCTCTCCCCGCACCAGCGCGGGACTCAATCGCCAGTCTCTGTTGGAGGGCTCCGGGCGTCCTGCCTTGCTCTCCAGCCCGCGCCGCTCTTGCAGCCTTTTTCATGCACGCAGCGCACACCTTCGCGCGCTGTGACGGGCTCTCAGCGCAAGCAGGGACTCTTCTACCGGTGCCTGTGACCCGCAGCCCTGCTGCCCCGCTCTCTCTCTTTCGCTCCACCTCCCGCTCTGTCCGCCAACCGTCTCGCTCCCTCCTTCCTCCCACTCCTCGCTGCGCCCCACTCACCCACTCACTCACACACCCGTACTCCACCCCGGCTCAACTCCCCGTCTGGCACGACCACAGAGAAGTAGTTCCGTCGGCACCCTTTTCCGTCCCGCAACAATGGCCAAGAAGACCAAGTCTAAGGTGGACACGATCAACGCCAAGCTTCAGCTGGTGATGAAGTCCGGCAAGTACGTGCTCGGCACGCAGCAGGCGCTGACGACCCTCCGCCAGGGCCGCAGCAAGCTGGTGGTCATTTCGAACAACTGCCCGCCGGTGCGCCGCGCTGAGGTGGAGTACTACTGCACGCTGAGCAAGACCCCGATCCACCACTACTCTGGCAACAACCTTGACCTCGGCACGGCGTGCGGCAAGCACTTCCGCACCTGCGTGCTGTCGGTGACGGATGTTGGCGACTCCGACATCACTGCTTAAAGGCAGCGACAAGGATGTGAGTCCAGAACTTCTCTCTCCCGCGTGATTTTAATTTGAGCTCTTTACTGAAACCCAAACCAACAAAATGCCTGACCAGCAACACGCGGCGAGCGGGTATGGAGAAGAGGCCGCGCGGCACGGTTGAGCCGTCGTCTCGCGGCTTTACTGTGCTGCTCCCCTGCCCTTTCCGAGTGCGCGAAAGGCGGGTGGGGGGGGCGTGGATGGGAATACGAAGCCTCCCGGAAGCTCTCTCCACGGACGGCACGCACACAGAGACCGTGCCCACCGGCTCGCCGGGTACGGCGATTCCCTTCCCCCCCTCCCCCCGCGCGCTTCTTATCGACCGCCAGCGCTCGTCTGAGCGCACGTGGCCACAGGAGCACCGCGCTGCCGTGTGCACTCGCCTCTCTTTCCCACCGGCGGCTCGGAAGGTCTTCTTCTGAGGACGGAGGGTGACGAAGCGCGGGGTTGCACCCCCGTCGCGTGGGCGACGCGACCCCCACGCTGCATGCCATCACCGCTTGCACTTTTTATTTCCGTGTGTCTCTCGCTTTCCCTCGCCGACGCTCTCCATGGAGCTTGCAGCAAACGGACGTTATAGTGTAGGCGTCCGCACCACACACACACACACACACACACACGTACACACACACCACGACACGCACCCCGACACTAGTTTACTACACCCCAGCGAGGGAGCCAGTGGCTGTGACGCGGCTGCGCATCAGCCGCGGTGTACCGCTGTCTGTGACATCTTTTTTTGTGTTCTCTGTGTGACTCGCACACGCTGCAGCCATGAGCACATCGACGCGCCGCATCAGCGTTTCGTCGGAGCAGCTGCAGAGCGACGCGCTGCGTGCCCAGCTGTTCAGCGCCTGCTGCGCCTACGGCGTTGTAGAGTGGGTGCACTACGACGAGGACTTCAACTACAACACCACCACCGTGCACGTCCAATTCCAGAAGCTATCCAGCGCCGACCGCCTCCGCAGCGACGTGCAGCAGCGGGGCCACTACTGGCAGGTGGAGAGCGAGGCGGCGGCGCCGTGCGTCGGCGCGGACGTGCTACTCAGCTCCGCCGACGTGCTGCGCGTCAGCCGTTTCACAGCGGCACTGCCCACGTTTGTGTGCGCCGAGCTGCCCAGCGCACCGGCGAGCGGCCCGGCCGCAGCGGCGGGGTCGCCCTCGCCGACCTCGTCGGGCCCAACGTTCGAGGAGAAGACGTTCCAGCTGCACGGCCGCGGCACCGGCGCGCGGGGCAGTGCAGCGGCGGGCGCCGGTGCGGCTAAAGTGTCGGCTGAGCAGGAGGTGGCGTTGTGGTCCGGCTTCGAGGTGGAGTCGGCCGCGGTGCGCCACAGCTGCCTCGGCCCGTACTGCGCCGTGGTGCACTTCAGCAGCGCGCACGACGCCAACGAGTTCCTGCTGCAGCACCAGCTGCGGTTGGCGGAGCAGCACGGTATCTACGCTATACACGCCGGCACGGCCCCAGGGAGTGCCTTGGCCGTTGCGCTGCCCAAGATGTTGGCGCGACACGCGCTGGCTGACGGCGCTGTCGAGGGGCGCGTGGTGCGCGGCTACGTCGTGGCCATGCCGTCGAACACCTACTGCGTGGTGGACGCCGGCTTGTACCCTGCCGCCGACCAGGCAGGCACGACGACGCTGGTCAACACGCACACCAACTTCCTGAGCGTCTCTCTCGGAGACGAGGTGCTGGTGCAGCTGTCCACCGGCGGCGGCCTGACGGTGGCGGGCGAGGGCATGGTGGGCGCCAAGCTGCTGCGCGTCACGAGCGCCGCCGCCTTCGCCGCCCGCCGCGGCGCCGCAGCGAAGACCCATCAGCAGCAGCAGCAACAGCAGCGCGGCTCCCGCACTGCGGCGCCCGCGCGAGGACAGGCAACAGGGGCTGGCAGTCTGCCGGCGCGGCAAGCGCCGTCCTCCGGCAGCAGCAGCGGCGCGGGCAGCATCGCAGGCCTGGCGGGGGCGCTCCGACACAGCACTGGGGCGGGGGCGGGACCGGTCGCGGGTGCGGCGGCGAAGGCGCTGGCCAGCAAGCTCTTCCAGAGCATACAGCAGCGCAAGGCGAGCGGGGCCGGCGCGGACGGCAGCTCGGCGGAGCGCATCTGCGCCTACCCGGCGGGCCTCGGCGTGTACGCGCGGCTGCTTGTCCGGGTGGAGCGCATCGGCGACGACGGCCTACACGCCCGCTGCGTCGACGACACGGAGAACTGCGGCTACGGCGGGCCGGTGTTTATCCCTGCCGCTCTGGTGCCCGCCCCGGACGGTGGCAGCGCGCATGGGTGGCGCACGTTCGCCGTGGTGGGGGAGCGGATGCACGTCGCGCTGCTGTACATGGTGGCCGTGGGCGGCAGCATCGCCACCATGCGCGGGGTTGCATCCAAGAAGGAGGCGGACCTGCGGCGCACCGGCACAGCAACGGCCGCCGCTGCGGCAGGGGACGGGGAGGGCGGCCCCGTCGCGGTCGGCACGTCCGTCTCGGCTGTGTCGATGCTCCGACTCGCCCCGGGCGACCTCGGCGTCCCGGCCGCCGACGCGTGCTCAGCGACGTTCCCCGCCTTGCTGCTGCGCCCCGGCCCTCGCGCGCCGGCGGCGCTGCGCCAGACCCCGCTGCTGCTGCCGCTCTCCGACATGGGTCTGCTCGACCCGGCGACCCTCTCCACCTCCCCCGCCTCGCTCACGGTGTCGGACGTGGTGAGTGACATGGCGCGTGGGCACTACGCGGTGGTCGTGCCGTGTGCCGTCTACGCAGCGCGGCAGGCACAGCGGGCCGTGGCGCAGGAGCAGCGCCGGACGGCGGAGGTGGACGAAGTGAAGCGCCGCCTGGCCGCCGTCATGGGTGATGACATCCTCGCCGTGCTGAACGACGACGCGGAGGGGCCCTCGCTGAAGCGCCGCCGTGAGGGTGGGTAAGTGGGGCGGCATCACGGACTCAGCCAGCACACCGACGCCGGGTGTCTAGCGCGGGCGGCCTGGTGTGGCGGGTGCGGCAGCGGCACGTGCCAACCAAAAAGGGCAAGCCCCCCCCCCAAAAAAAAAGTACACACAGACACACACAAGCACGCGTACGCACACGCAGGCCAAACGCAAATGAGCTGAGCTGACGGCACACACTCGCAGGCCCGTCTCACCGCTGCAGTGCGTCTGTGCGGGTTCGCGGAGACCCTGCTTCACACCCTCATCGAGCCGTCCTCCACTCCTCCTGCGTCCAATGTGCGGCCTTCATTCACCTTCCTCTCTCGTTCCCGTGTGTTTCCCTCACCGCCGGACCCTGTAGCGTCCCGTGCGGCACCACCACCAGCCCCCTTCTCGCCACCTCCCTCCCTCCGTAGCGCCCCTGCCTCTCTTTCACCCAGCGTGTCTGTGTGGGAGTGTGTGTAGTGCGTGTGTGTGGCGACCATCGTCCCACTCACGACGTGTGGTGCCGGGGCCGCCCCACCAGTCGCCTCGTGCCGGCTGCTGCTCCTGTGAAGTCTCTCGTCCCCTGGGTCACGGTCGAGGTGCGATGGACGAGGTAAGCCTCGACACGCTGCTCCTCAGCGGCGAGTGCGACGTGCAGTGGGGCACGCGCGGAGTGACGGCGGCGGTGCGGCGCACGGTGGAGCTGCACGCCAACCACATCCTCTACTGCTTCGAGGAGCCGAAGAACTCCATGGCGAAGCACATCCGCGAGAAGGTGTACATCGAGGGCTGCCACGTCGTGGACGGCGGCGCCTACGGCAGCACCAACGAACGGCTGCTGCTCTTCCTCGCCAACCACGACTACGCCGAGAAGGTCGACCTGCTCGGCAACCGCAAAGCGTACGTCTTCGCCTCTGAGAGGGCCGCGGCGCCGCTCGCTGTGGACGGGTCGACGCTGCTGCCGACGGGCTGCTACGTTGTGCAGCTCTTCATTGCCGACAAGATTGCCAAGTGGCGCCTCCTGCAAGCGATCCAGCGCGCCTCGCTGGAGTACCAGCAGCTCTTTGCCGAGACCACCGCCAACGCCACCGCCGCCGCCGCCGCCGCGGGTCTGGTGCCCCTTGACGCGACCAACGGCAGCGTACGCCTTGGTCCTGGGCCGGCGGTGCCCAATCGCTTCGATGCGCTGCTGCAGCGACAGTCGCCTGTCGGTCCCGCTTCTGCTGCCGCGGCCGCACCTCGGCCGTCGCCGCACTCTCGCTCCAGCTCGGGCGTCAGCGTCCTGTCTAATCACGAGGTGCTGCAGCTCTCAGACGTGCTGCAGCAGTACGAGGCACTGCAGGAGGGCCGGCGGTGCGCCGACGACAGCGACGAGGATTCGCTGCCGTCGCCCGCGGACGCCGCCATCGATGCGCCAGCGGCCGCAGCGGTGGAGCAGCCCGTCACCGCCGCTGGAAACGTGGGTGCGCCTGCGTCGCCGTTGTCCGTCTCGTCCCGCTCACGCGTGCCGCCGCCGCGGCTGCTGCACTCTCCGCTGTACGAGTCGTGCATCGAGCCGAAGCCGGCCAACCAGGTCTGCGCGGACTGCGGTGAGCCGTTCCCCTCGTGGTGCATCCTGCAGCCCTTTGGCGCGTTCGTCTGCATTCACTGCGTCGGGGTGCACCGCAAGCTGTGGTCGAACAAGTGCCGCGGCGCCGAGCTGGATCGGTGGCCCGAGGCCGACATCGCCTTCATGCAGGCACGCGGCAACGACGTGGTCAACGACGAACTCGAGTACTGCGTGACTTTCCCGACCGACAGCGTCGAGGCCGCGTTGCGGGTGGAGTCGGCGGTGAAGCCTGTGCAGACCTTCTCCACAATCGAGGTGCGCGAGGCGTACATCCAGTGGAAGTACGAGGAGCAGCTCTTCACGCGGCGCCGCCACCCCGCTGCAGCGGCACCGCTGCCTCCGCGCGAGGACCCCGCCGGCCTCGAGCGTGCGCGTCTCGCCGCCAGCCCCGACGCCGAGGCTCGCGTAAGCGACGTCTCCTTCAGCGCAACGGCGCGGCAACAGCAGCAGCATGCCCTGCTGAGCGAGCAGGGTCCGCCCCGCTACGCCGGGCTGCTGGACGTGATTGTGAAGGAGCTCGTTGGGCCGGAGTCGATTGCGGGGGCGGTGTTAGTGCTGACCAACGGCTTTCAGTCACTGCGCACGCAGGCCGGACGCCAGCTGCTGCACATGCGGCACTCCACCGCGTGGGACGAGCACCTGCAGCTCGGCGTTGAGGGGAGCGGGCAGAAGCCGCTCTACTGCACCGTCTACCGCGGCGGCGGGGAGCTGCTGGCTGCCGCAGAACTGTGGCTGCCACCAAGCGTGTTTGCGCCCGGCGCCAGTTGCATGTTCGCCGCGGAGCTGTGCTGGAACCAGCTGCACCGGAAGCCCAGCCACCGCACCGCGACGGAGGAGTGGAAGGTGACCCTCCTCACCTCGTACCAGCTGCTTGCCTAGGCTGCCGCCGCTGCGTTCGATGTTGCTGCTACGGTCCTCACTTTTCTCGGAAAACGTGCAAGCAAAAGAGAGCGACGTGGCGCTTTGCCGTCTCCTGCACTGATGCCTCACGCCAACGCCCGTGGGTCGCTGCCTGCCTCCATCTGCCCGTTGCGCGCGGTGTCGTGTGGCCGGTCTGCTGCCGTGCGGCGCCGGCTTGCCGCTGCTCGGCGGGCACAACCCGGCGACCTTTTTTTTTTTCTGCTTCCTTGCCTCCGTTCCGGTGCGCGCGCTCGAGTACGCTCGCACCCGCGCGCTCTTCCCTCCTCCCCTTCAAGTGCCCGCCACGCTGTGCCGCACCTCCTCCTGCTGCCCTCCCTCCCCCCTCCCACATCCGTCCGCCACCACCGCGCCGTCCCCCAGCTCAGCGCTATTCCCCCCCCCCCCCCTCACAGCCCCCTCCCCCCTCCCGCACCCACGCCTACGCGGCTCCGCTCATTTGTCACATCAAATCCCTCCATCAAAAAAGAAAACGGAAAGGAGAAGAACGCAACAGCGGCGCCCCCCCCCCCACACACACACACCCTCGC
>JASAOO010003428.1:0-60111 GCA_030849075.1 Zelonia costaricensis | reverse complement strand
TCGTTCGCGTCGCGCCGCGTCTTCAGCTCGCCGTCCGCAACGTGCTCTGGACGTGGCTTACTCTTGCGATTGCCGTGCCGCGTCTGCGTGCTGTCGCCCCTCCGCTGCAGTGTGAGCGCTGCTGCCCCGTGCGTGCCCTGGCGCGCGTACTGTTCTCTTTCCCCCGTGCTTCTTGAAAAGAGCGCCGCCATGTCGGGCAAGAAGAAGATCGCGGAGACGACCGTCAACCTGGCCGCGCTGCCGGAGCCAGATTTCTGGAAGCACCGCGTCGACATCTTCGAGCAGCTTTGGGAGGCCCAGCAGCACCGCTATGAGGCGAAGAAGGCGCCCATCAAGGTCAGCCTGCCCGACGGCAAGGTCATGGACGCGGAGAGCTGGGTCACGTGCCCGCTCGACATCGCGAAGCGGCTGTCCAACTCTCTGCCCGACAAGGTCATCGTGGCTCGCGTCAACGATACCCTCTGGGACCTCGCCCGCCCCTTCGAGGGCGACTGCCAGCTCGAGCTGCTCGACTGGGACGACAAGGATGCTCGCCACGTGTTTTGGCACAGCTCCTCGCACGTGCTCGGCTACGCCCTGGAGCGCATCTTCGACACGAGGCTGTCGGTCGGCCCGGCGCTCGAGGAGGGCGGCTTCTTCTACGAGGGCATGACAAACCGCCCCGTGTCGGAGGGCGACTACAAGGCGATCGAGTCGGCGATGCAGGAGCTGGTGAAGCAGAAGATGCCGTACCAGCGGCTTGAGGTGCCCAAGGAGGACGCCCTGCGCCTCTTCGGGTACACGGAGTTCAAGAGCAAGATTCTGGCGAGCAAGGTGCCCGATGGCGGCTCCTGCACCGTGTACCGCTGCGGGATGCTGATCGACCCCTGCCGCGGCCCGCACTTGCCCGACACGGGCCGCGTCAAGGCCTTCGCGGTGACGAAGAACTCCTCGTCGTACTTTGAGGGCAAGGCGGAGAACGAGGTGCTGCAGCGCGTGTACGGCATCTCGTTCCCGAAGAACCCGATGCTGGCGGAGTGGAAGACGATCCAGGAGGAGGCGGCGAAGCGGGACCACCGCGTGATTGGCCGCCAGCAGGCCCTCTTCAACTTCAACGAGGTGTCGCCCGGCAGCGCCTTCTGGCTGCCGCACGGTGCCCGCATCTACAACACGCTCATCGACTTCCAGCGGAAGCAGTACCGCCGCCGCGGCTTCCAGGAGGTGATCTCGCCGAACATGTACTCCTCCAAGCTCTGGATGGTGTCGGGCCACTGGGAAAAGTACGCGGACAACATGTTCTGCACCAAGTGCGAGAAGGAGGACTACGGGCTGAAGCCGATGAACTGCCCGGGCCACTGCATCATGTTCGCGTCCCAGCCGCACTCGTACAAGGAGCTGCCGATTCGCTACGCCGACTTCGGCGTGCTGCACCGCAACGAGCTGAGCGGCGCCCTCACCGGCCTCACCCGCGTCCGCCGCTTCCAGCAGGACGACGCGCACATCTTCTGCCGCATGGACCAGATCACGGATGAGATGGAGTCCGCGATGGGCTTCCTCAGCGATGTGTACAACACGCTCGGCTTCAAGTTCTTCTTCTACCACTCGACCCGGCCCGAGAACAAGCTCGGCTCCGACGCGCTCTGGGACCAGTCCGAGTCCTTCCTGCGCACCGCGCTCAACCGCTTCTGCGGCATCCCGGACGAGCTGCCGGACCCGATGCAACCCGGCAAGACGTTCAGCTTCGACGGGAAGCCGGACGCGGTGAAGAAGATGAAGGCGCTCATGAAGAAGGCGGAGCGCAGCGAGGACCCGGCGGCGTGGAAGGGCCCGTCGAACGGGGAGGGCTGGGTGGAGAACACCGGCGACGGCGCCTTCTACGGCCCCAAGATCGACATCGTCATCGAGGACGCCCTGCGCCGCCGGCACCAGTGCGCCACCGTCCAGCTCGACTTTAACCTGCCGAGCCGCTTCGGCCTCAAGTACACCCTGCCCACCGCGGAGAAGGAGGAGGCGGCCGCGGCGCCGGCGCCGGCAGCGGAGAAGCCGAAGCACGCCGACCCTGCGGCGACCCCGGCGGAGGCCGAGAGCAAGCCGAAGCCCGGCACCTACGAGGCGGCGGTGCGGGACCTCGGCATCGACCTTTCCCTCGACGCCAACCAGGCCCGCCCGGTCATGATCCACCGTGCCATTCTGGGCTCCCTCGAGCGCTCCATCGCGATGCTGTGCGAGCACTTCGGCGGCGACTGGCCCTTCTGGCTGAGCCCGCGTCAGGTCATGGTGGTGCCCGTGTCGGCGCCCAACTACGAGTACGCGCAGAGGGTGCGGGACGCAGTGCACGACGCCGGCTTCTACGCCGATGTCGACAACGGTGCTGCGACGCTGGACAAGAAGATCCGCAACGCCGAGAAGGCGCGCTACAACCTCATTCTCGTCGTGGGGCAGCAGGAGCAGGAGAACACCAGCGTCAACATTCGCGCTCGCGGTGAGAAGCGGCTGGGCAACAAGTCGCTCGCTGAGGCGATGCAGTGGCTGAAGGAGCTGGCCGACACGTACACGAACGACTACTAGAGTGGAGGCCACAGCCGGGGACGACGACCTCTTCTCCTCACTTTTCCCTCTATTACACACACACACTCACACTCCTCCCTTCTTCGTTTTTTTCTTTATTGTTCCGAGTGCTCGGTTTCCTTACGCTCTTACGCGCTGACCTTGAGAGAATTGGTGACTGTGCGAGTATGCCTCTTCCGATCAGAATGATGTGTGCATATGTGTGTGCGGGTGTGTGTATGTGTGTGCGCGCGTGGGTGTCGGCTGGAGGGCGGTGGGGACGTGATAACCGTCTGCTCCGTGAATCCTTGCGTCTGCGCCGCGCCGGGCTGTTCCAGGTGCGCAGCGAGGGAGTGGGAAGGACGAGATACCTTGAGGCTCTGTAAGCTGCACACCGAGAGCACAGGCGCGCGACGGCTACGCCCTTTCTTTGGGGGGGGGCGAAGAGCCAGCCGGAGGGTTGGAGAAGAGACGCCTCGATGGCTTCCCACCGAAAGTTGCCCACACATGTACCTGCACGTACACACATTCAGCAGCAGAAGGCCGCACCTCTCCTCTTCGCTCAACCTAAGTCAACCGCGCAGGCACGCATGAAGCACACACGGTAGTCTGCGCTAAGAAAAAAAAAAGAAAAATAGGGCCGTGGCGCACTTACACACGTGCGCATACCCACGCGTGCCGCTCGAAACATTCCCCAACTTCATTCTTTTCGTGGGAGCGGGTTCGAGCGGTGTGGGTCTGTGACGAGCGCTTCTTTCCTTCCCATTCCGTGCTGCTTTCTTGATGTCGCGGTGCTCTTGATGTCCCTATCTGCCCCCTCCCCCCCCCAATCCTACGCAGAGGGGCATCACACAGAACAATCCGGAGCACAGTCTCATGCAGACGTGTGAGCGAGCCCGCCTGCCCCTGCACGTCTTCTTCTTCTCGCTTACGACTGCGTGCGCCGAGGTCTGCGCGCTTCTCTTTTTCTGGTGTGCGCCTTTCTCTCGTTGACTCACCCCAGCTTTACGTGCGCGTACGTTTGCACGTGCGGCGGTGTTGTTAACGCTCGTGCTTGTCCACGTTACGCGGGCACGTCTTGCATAGGCGACTCACTCACTCACACACATGCACCCTCTCCTTGCTTTCTGAATTCGAATGGCGCTGTCGTGTGCCCCGTCTATGTGGTGCTTCCTCGTGTGTGTGTCTTTTTCTTGTTCTCGGTTGGCAGCGAAGTGTTTTTTTTTTTTTTGGTGGCTCTGCACACCCTTCTGTGGATCTCCTTGTTTGTGTCGGTGTCTGTGTGTTGTTGTCGGCGTGCGTGTGTGCGTGTGTGCCCATCTGAGCGCCGTGCGTAAGTGCGGTGCTTGCTATGATGTCTTCCCTGGAGTCTCACACCATGTTTTGAAAAAAAGGGATGGGAAACAACAAACAACAAAAGAAGAGGATGCGCCTGTGCGGTGCACCACGATTCTGTTTTCGTCTTGTGCTGCCTTTTTTTTTTGATGGTCTCGCCGCTGACCGTTTTTTCAAATGAGAAACCCTCCGTCGCCGTGGCTCTTCTGTCGGGTCGCAAAGACGTGCGCCGATTGCGTTGATACCCAGGAGCGCGCGCGTATGTGTGTGTGTGTGTGTGTGTGTGCGTATGAGCGCTGGAGCCGCTTGCTTTTCTCATGCTCCAGGCCGTGCCATCGTGATACACGACGCGGAGTCACAATGCTAACCCCGTGAAGGTGAGAGTGACCGAGTAGCGTTAATCACACGCTGGTCTCACTAACCGGCGCCACGGGTCGGAAAGCGGAAATCAAGCAAGGAGCGACATGCAACCCGCGCTCCGGCGTGCGGAGACAAGAAAAGCAAGGCGACAATGCCACGGGGGCGACGGCGCCGCAGAATCGCGAAGCCTCCTTTCGACGAACACGTTGGATGGGGGAGGGCGAAGCGAGAGGGAGGGGGGAGACGTGACAAATGCGAAGCCGGTTTGTGCGTCGGCGTCGGCAGCGGCAACGCACGACGTGCAGCGTCCGCGTCAAGAAGTGTGGGAAGATGGAGTGACACCGTGCTGCCTCGGCTCGTTGCCTTCCTCATGCGTCTGCTGCGCAGTGGGACACGACGATGATGACCAGATGCTTTGCAGCGGCGCGCTGGCTTGCTTCTCTTCAGGACGTAGCCTTTCTCCTTTTCACCCTTCTCACCGCACCACCGTCTGCCTCCTTCGCCTCACGTTTGGCCTTGCACCACACTCTCTCTCCACACACACACAAACACACACACACACACGCTTTCTTCTACGCGCACACCACAGCAAAACAAACAACCAAAGTTGCCGCATCGCCGTATCCGTGCAGCTTCTCCTCCTTTCCCCTCCTCCGCAGCAACAGCAGCAGCAGCNACATCCGTAAAGCAACCTCCCCTCGCTTCGCCACAATGGACTGCAACACCGGCATGCAGCTGGGGCAGCAGTTCACCAAGGATGCCCTCATGATGCATGGCGGCGTGCCCATGGCCGGCCCCATGTCCGATCAGGACGCGCTCATGGCAAACCCCCAGATGGCTGGCGCGAACCCGATGATGGCGGCGCAGTGGGCGCAGAACTTCCAGCAGCAGCAGGCGATGCAGGCGATGCGGCAGCAGCACGAGATGGAGCAGGCGTTCCAGAGCTCGCAGCAGCAGGCCACGGCGCAGGGCGGGCCGATGTTCGCCATGGCCGGGCCGCAACAGCAGCAGTTCATGGCGCAGCAGCAGCAGCAGCAGGCCTCGGTGATGAATGCGGCGATGATGAGCCAGGGCATGATGGCGGCGAACATGGGCTTTGGCATGATGATGCCGCGCACGCAGTACCAGCCCTCCTCGAACCTGTCTGCCCTGCAGCCCAAGCAGCAGCAGCAGGCGCCCGTCAACCTCGCCCCTGCCGCGCAAGACACGGCGTGGGCCGACCAGCTGGGCCAGCAGCAATGGGGCACCGACTACTCACAGGTGCAGACCTTCAGCGCCCCCGGCACAGAGAACAGGTCCGTGGCGGAGAACATTAAGGACAGTGAGTTCTACAAGTTCATGGACCAGGTCAAGAACAAGGAGGTGCTGATCGACGAGGAGAAGGGTGAGGTGGTGCAAGGGCCCGGCCCGGAGGTGGCCGTTCCAGAGGACGCCGAGTACCTCCAGAACTGGAGCGCCATGGAGGGCATGAACATGCCCGAAAGCGTCTTCCACCCACCGCCGCCGGCGTCCGCCATGGCGCAGCCCGCCTCCGTGGACCCCGACGCGTACGTGCAGGACATGGACATGGCCGAGAACGACGTCGAGGACTGGGCGCAGCAGTACGCCGAGATGCAGGAGCGGCTGCAGAAGGCGACGAACAGCACCGACTACCCCTTCGAGCCCAACAACCCGTACATGTTCCACGACACGCCGTTCGACGAGGCCATGGAGATGCTGCAGCTGGGCAACCTTGCCGAGGCCGCCCTTGCCTTCGAGGCCGTGTGCCAGAAGGACAACACGAACGAGAAGGCGTGGCAGCTGCTGGGCACGACGCAGGCGGAGAACGAGAAGGACGGGCTCGCCATTCTGGCCCTCAACAACGCACGCAAGATCAACCCACGCAACCTCGAGGTGCACGCCGCGCTGAGCGTGTCCCACACGAACGAGCGCAACGCTGACGCCGCCATGGACTCGCTCAAGGCGTGGCTTGTCAACCACCCCGAGTACGAGCAGCTCGCCTCCGTCTCGATCGCGGCGGACCCGGAGCTGGACGTGCAGGACACCTTCTTCTTCGCCGACCCCACCCGCATGCGGGAGGCCCGCACCCTGTACGACGCCGCCATTGAAATGAACCCGAGCGACTCCCAGCTCTTCACGAACCTCGGCGTGCTGCACAACGTCGCCCACGAGTTCGACGAGGCCGCCGCGTGCTTCCGCAGGGCCGTGGCCCTCCACCCCGAGGACGCGAAGATGTGGAACAAGCTTGGCGCGACGCTGGCGAACGGCGGGCACCCGGACCAGGCGCTGGAGGCGTACAACCGCGCTCTGGACATCAACCCAGGCTACGTGCGGGCCATGTACAACATGGCAGTCGCGTTCAGCAACATGTCGCAGTACAACATGGCAGCTCGGCAGGTCATCAAGGCAATCGCGTCGCAGCAGGGCGGCACGAACCCAAGCGGCGAGGGCTCCATCATGGCGACGCGCGGCATGTGGGACCTCCTGCGCATGACGTTGAACCTGATGGACCGCGACGACCTCGTGCAGCTCACGTACAACGAGAACCTGGAGCCGTTCGTGAAGGAGTTCGGTCTTGAGGGTCACGTTTAAGGAGGCCTGGACAGCGGGTGAGCTCGCTTGCCGCCGCTCTTGTGCGACGCGCGTGCTTTGTGTGCGTGTGTGTGTGGTGCGACCTGCGCAAGTATGTGCGTGCCAGCACGGCCTTCTCCCAGAGATGAAATACGCTCATTCTTTTTTTTCTTTTTGCTGGTCTTGTGCTGCTCGTTTTGATGGTGGTGATGGTGAGGGATTGGGTGTGCGACATTATTTACATTCACTGCTGCGTGCGTCGCGTGTGCATGTGCGATCGCCGTCGGCCTATCAAAAGACGTGTGCGTGGGTGTGCGCGGGTGGGTACCCCTCTTTCTCTCTGGTACTCTGTCGCCCCGGTGTCGGCTGCCTCTAATGCAGCCGTGACCTTGCTATCACGCAAACGCATCCCATGTCACACCCGAGCGCCCCCTCTCTCTCTCTCTCTCGATCTCGTTTTCTTTTTCACACCCGCCACCCTAATTCGGTCATGATGCTTCCACGTTGTCATCTGCGCAGGTCCCTCCCTCGCCGTGTTTTCGTGTGCTTCCCAATCGCTGGCAAACGCGTCTGACGTCGAGCAGGGGTGCGCACTTTTCACCTGTGTCCGTGCAGCCCTGTGTGGTGCATTTTGGGCGCGTACGCGTGCGTGTCGCTGTGGGCGGTGTTGCTGCTGCGGTGGCGCGTCCCATCTCTCCCTCCTCCCGCCTCGTCCGCCATTTGTGCTGGTACTCGCCAATGCCGCTTCTGCCATTTTTTTTCTCCTCTTTCGTTCACCGTCGCGTCATGGCAATGATAAAGGGGCGGCGAGGGCGGCGACGGCGGCGCCGGTTTGTGTTTGTGTGCGAGGAGCGGCGCGAGGGAGTGGGTGCACGAGAGCTCCTCGCGCACGCGCAAGTCCCTGCGTTCTTCGCTCTCACCTCCTCTCCGCCCCTCTCTCGTCTTAATGCTTTCGGGTTCGCAGGGGCTCGGGGAGGGGAGGGGAGGGGGGGCGCGGAGAGGCCTATTCGGGAAATGAGGGGCCGGCAACGCTGCTTCCTTTTCTGTTTCTGTTTCACTCTGGTGGGTTTCGCGTGCTGTCGCGCTGCTGCTCCTGTCCGTGCGTTGCCCGTGCTTTGTGGCTCTCTTCCGACTTGCGTGTGTGGCGCAGAGAAATCTCCCTTTTGTTTGTTTCGCTGAGTTTCGCGGAGATGTCGACTGTGAGGGAGGGACAGACCGGGGGGGGGTGCGGCGAGGGGCGGTGCGAGCGCTGGTCACGTCCGCCGAGGTGTGTCTCGTGGCGGGCTGTTCATACCCGCCCATCAACCCCCCTCGTCGTACGTGCACGGATTCTCACAAGGCCCTGCGCCTTCCTTCGTTTGGCACGCCTCATGCTCGGGTGTGCTGCCTCGGCTTCCTTCACCCATAACGGCCCCCCTCTAAGCACACGCACATACACACGCACACACCAAGTCCTATCAACATTAGAGCAACGGTGCACCGCCCCCGCGACACCCAGACCTAGACGTGCACGTGACGTCGTGTGGAGTCTCCTGCTCCCACACGACGGTCCGCCTCCGACCATCTCAGCTGCTCGTGAAGCCGGGGTGACGCCGCCGCACCCGCGCAGTGCCATCCAAGGCGCTGACGGCCGAAAAGAACAGAACACAAACCAACAGCAACACTGCGTGCTGCGCCGATCACCGATATGCCCTGGGAAACGCACTTTTTCTCCTCCTGCCCGCTCCACTTCATGCTTGGCATCCTGCCCCCAACACACACCCACACCCACACTCACACCCACACCCACACCCACGAACACACGACCAGAGTACCTCAGGATTCTACACGTACCTGTCCCCCAGTCCCAAACACGAAGAAACACAGTCGCACGTCTCTGTTCCAGTAGCGTCGTCGCACTATCATCTGCAACCATGGGTAAGACTGTGCTGAGCTGCCGTAAGGGCAACGGCTCCGTGTACCAGGTGCACGGCCACAAGCGCCTGGGCCCTGCCCGCCTGCGCATTCTGGACTACGCCGAGCGCCACGGCTACATGCGCGGGGTGGTGAAGGCCATCGAGCACGAGGCCGGCCGCGGTGCGGCGCTCGCGCGCGTGGAGTTCCGCCACCCGTACAAGTTCCGCCGCGTGAAGGAGCTGATAGTGGCGCCGGAGGGCATGTTCACGGGCCAGTCGATGTTCTGCGGCCAGAAGGCGCCCCTGGCGATCGGCAACGTGCTGCCGCTGGGCCAGATCACGGAGGGCTGCATCGTGTGCAACGTGGAGGCGAAGCCGGGCGACCGTGGCACGCTTGCGCGCGCGTCGGGCGACTACTGCATCATCATCTCGCACAACCACGAGACGGGCCGCACGCGCCTGAAGCTGCCGAGCGGGCAGAAGAAGTCGGTGCCGAGCACGAGCCGCGCCATGATCGGCATCATCAGCGGCGGTGGCCGTATCGAGAAGCCGGTGCTGAAGGCCGGTAACTCGTTCTACCGCTTCCGCGGCAAGCGCAACTGCTGGCCCAAGGTGCGTGGTGTGGCGCGCAACCCGGTGGAGCACCCGCACGGTGGTGGTAACCATCAGCACATCGGCCACCCGTCGACGGTGTCGCGCCACTCGCCGCCGGGCCAGAAGGTCGGCCTGATCGCTGCCCGCCGCACCGGCCGTATTCGCGGTGGTAAGGCGGTCAAGGGCGCGTGGCACCCGGAGGAGTAAGGCGGATGCTGCCACCACCTCGCAGTCTGCTGCGTCGCGTGTGCCGCACTCTGTTGCGGCGGTCGTGCAGTGCGTGCGTCTCTGCCCCGCTTTGTCGACCGCCGCCGCCTGCGTGTTGCCACCTCTCTTTCCCTTTCTTTTCGTTTCTGCATGACCTGATTTCTCATTCCCCCCCCGTCGCACAAACAACAAGTGAACTCGATCGAAGGACCGCGGACGCACCCCGCCACAGAGCCGTGACGGCGCGGCAAGGAGACAGACGTGAGGGAGACGGGACATGGAGTTGTCGCCTCCGCGGAGTCCAACAGTGGAGGTTGCGTTGTCGGGGGCAAATCGACTGCACTGTGTCCCACGGCACCGTGGACCACGGGTGCAAGGCGAGGCTGATCCCTGCCGCTTTTTGAGCTGAGGCACGCCACCGCACCACTACAACTGTGGCGTGCACTCTGTGCACCTGAGCGACCCCGTGTTGGGTGTGCACGCCCTATGAGAACACCTCGCTGCCGGTCCGTGTCGCTCCGACACGAACCCCTCCACGGACCGCAATGCATCCTGCATGCTCTCGTTACCACCTCCTCTTCAACTTGCTTGCCCCGCATCTGGCACGCTCTCCTGCGTCTTCCATGGGTGTGTACTGTGTGTGCGGCCCCCTGTAGCTGTGGCGTTCTCCGCCCGTTGCACCCGCGCCAGCACACTTCCCTACCAACCCGTCTTGCTTTCCACCACACCCGCTTTACCAGCCCCCACTTCTTAGTTTCCGCGCCGTCCCTGCATCCAGTTGACGCTCTCCTCCCGCCCTCCCGCCCTCCCCCCCGCCTCCCTCTCCCTCTTTCAGGCATCCCCACTCCAGTCACGCCTCTGAGCTTCGGCGTGCTGCGATAATGCAGGCGTCACGCAACTGGAAGAAGGCGGACTTCTTCCGCCGCATTCCGAAGGACCTCACCGAGGCCACGACCACTGGCGCGATCATCTCGATTGTATGCGTCGTGGTCATGGTGCTGCTCTTCGCCGGCGAGGTCATCTCGTATGTCTCGCCGCGCATTCAGTCGGACATGGTCATCATGCCGGACCTCGACGACACGGCAATCATCAAGGTCTCGCTGGACATCACCTTCCCAAAGATGCCCTGCGCAATCCTCACGCTGGACATTCTGGACGTGCTGCACAACCACATGTTTAACTCCATGGAGCACATCACGCGCACCCGCCTCAACATCGTGGGCGAGCCCATCACCGACGGCCGCTCCGTCGACGAGTTTGTGAGCACGTCGGAGGGGTGCCGGCTGGAGGGGTACATCCAGGTAGCCAAGGTGCCGGGCAACTTCCACATCTCCTCCCACGGTCGGCAGAATTTGCTGGCGCAGCACTTCCCGAACGGCATCAACGTTGAGCACATCGTCCACCACCTCTCGTTTGGCAAGATTGACGTGAAGAAGTTCGCCAAGAAGGCGCTGCTGCACCCCCTTGACGGCAAGGAGCAGCGCAGCGCGGTGCCCATGATGTACCACTACTTCCTCGACATCGTGCCCACCATCTACCAAGGCACCTTCTCCTCCGACAGTACGTACCAGTTCACGGGCACCTCCAGCAGCAGCCCGATGCCGCCACGGCAGCTGGCCGCCGTCGTCTTCCAGTACCAGCTCTCCCCCATCACGGTGCGCTACTCGTCGGCGCGTGTTTCCTTCACGCACTTTCTCACGTACGTCTGCGCCATCGTCGGTGGCGTCTTCACCGTGGCCGGGCTTCTCTCCCGCTTCGTGCACACCTCTGCGGCCCAGATCCAGCGCCGCGTGCTCGGCAAGGTGGACTAGCGCGGTGGGGAGCGTATCGTGTGGCAGCTGGGGGAGCTGCACCTATCGTGGCGGTGATGGAAGCTCCGCCGCTGCCCCTGATTTGATGGTGTCCTTCTCTTTCCCTCTTCATGTGTCTATGCACGCCGCCGGGGTGTGCCTCAACGAGGCACCGGCTGCGCGCTCTCCACGTCCAGCCCGTTGCCTGCCCGACACAAGCCACGTCTTCTTTTGCCGACTCGCTCGACATCGCCGCAACGAGCGCCGCCTCGTGTTTGGTGGCCGACACAGCGGGGCTTCCCACATCTTTGTAGGAGATGCACGCAGCCGACGTCGCTGACTCGGTGGCGCGTGCATTCGGCATCCCTTTGCGCAGTCGCGAAGAGGATCCGTCTTGTCAGCTCTTGCCATCTTGTCCCCCCCCCTTGCGTGCTTCTCTCCGTCTCGCGCTCCTCCCTGTAAACGCCTGCCCATGCGCTGTTTCACGTCTTTTTCCTCCGTGAGGCCTTCGCGCTGCCTATTGTTGGTCACGCATCACATACCGCTGCTCCTGCATGACAGACCTCCCTCCCTCCCTCCCTCTCCCTCCACACACACCTCCTCACACACCTTTCCCTTTCCCCCGTTCCAGCGCGCTTCACTGCTCAGTGCACAACACAGGGGAAGGGCCTCGCTCTCGACACCTCCTCGGGCCGCCGCTTCGCACGCCACCACACTCGCGGCGCGCGGGCCTCTGCCGTCCCTCTCTTGTGAACCCAACCCCGTGAAGGGGGGGGGGGGAACTCGACACAGCCACTCCGGTGGGGGGGGGGCTGCGGCACGCTCTACACCGACTCCTGCCCTCCAGCAAGGGCCGACCTGCCTGCCGCCACGTCGCAGAAAAGAAGAAAGCAAACGCGGCTGCACCCTCCGTCACAAACGCGAACACCCACGCAGCGGCGCTGACCGCCTCCCCTCCCCCGCTCTACACAAGAGGATCGGGCAGCTCCTTCTCCCCACTTCATACCTCACACCCCTTTGCGACTCCCTCCGCTCTCCCGCGCTTCCCGCTACCGGCCAAGTGTGCCCCCACGCGGTCCACCCCGCGTACAACTCATCGCAATCCCTTCCTGCTGACACGCAACACCCTGGGAGAGCTCTCTTGCCGCCGCACCCCCCTGCCTCCTGCCTCGTGGCCCCTGGCCCGCTTCGCTACTCCACCACTCACCTCCTCCCCATTCACGACTGCCTGCTGTCATGGCCGACTTGGAGGCGCCGCCAGTGGGCGAGAAGTGCCTCTTCGTGGAGAGCAGGATCGAGTCGGACGGCTTCATCGCAATCATTGCCGAGTCATTCCGCAGCAGCTACGACGGCATCCGGCCGCTGCTCACCGCCCTCGCCGAGGCCGTCTCGCGGCCTTCCCTCATCCATGAGTACCGCCTCACCCCCTTCTCGCTCGGCGCCGCCGTGTCCAGCGGCATCGATGCGGCGGAGGCGACGTCGTTTCTGGAGACGTACGCGTACGGCCTCGCCGACGACGCGGCGCGTCGGCAGCTCGTGCGTCAGTTCATCGAGTCCTGCATGCTCCGCTACAACCTCGCCCGCATCGTCATAGACGCCGACCGCACCCTTGTGCAGTGCAAGGACGAGGCGACCGCGCAGATGCTGTTGGGCGACTCGGTCATCGCGTCTGTCGCGGCGGCACCGGCGCGCATCTTCTACGAAGAGAGCACGTGGGCAGAGGAGCCGGCTTCGTATCCCTCCTTCCTCCTGCAGAGCCGCACCATGTCCAAGGTTATCGCGGCCCGCTGCGTCGTCCTCGGCCTCCCCATCCAGCAGCAATACGACTTCGAGAAGGACACGACCGTGCGGACGGCGCACATGTCGCTGCGCACGCAGACGAAGCCGCGGCGCTACCAGATCGAAGCTGTGGACGCGGCCATCCATGACGGCACCCTCAACAGCGGGTGCCTGCTGCTCCCGTGCGGCGCTGGCAAGACACTGCTGGGTATCATGCTCATGTGCAAGGTGAAGAAGCCCACGCTGGTGCTCTGCGCCGGCAGCGTCAGCGTCGAGCAGTGGAAGAACCAGATTCTCGACTACGCGACGCTCGAGGCCCCGGCGCCCGCAGAAGACGCCGAGGGCGCAGACACGGTGGCAGCAGCAGGCCGGCCGCACCAGATCAAGAACGGCACCGCTCGCATCGCGTGCCTCACCGGCAAGCAGAAGGACCCCATCACGGAGGACACGGACGTCGTCTTGACCACGTACAGCATGCTCTTCACGGCCCACAAGGCCAAGATGCGTCAGCACGCCACGGCGAAGGCTGCTGACGAGCGGCTCTTCACCAGCCACGGGGTGCGCAAGCGCAAGGAGAACCCGAAGGAGAAGCTCTTTGCGCCGTACGGGCTGCTGATTCTGGATGAGGTGCACGTGATGCCGGCCGACAGCTTTCGCGAGAGCCTCGGCTTCATCGACGCGAAGGGGGTTGTCGGTCTCACCGCGACGTACGTGCGCGAGGACCAGAGGATCCTCGACCTCTTCCACCTTGTCGGGCCAAAGCTGTACGATATTTCTATGGAAACGCTCGCCTCGCAGGGCTTCCTGGCCAACGTGCACTGCGTGGAGGTGCACACGCCGATGACGAAGGAGTTCGGACTTGAGTACATGGATCGCAGCAGCCGCGGCGTGGTGGCAACGCGGGCACCGGTGCTGGTCATGCTGGCAGCGGCCAACCCCAACAAGATGATGTGTGTGCGCGAGCTTGTCTGGCAACACCTCGACGCCGGCGCCAAGATCCTTGTCTTCTGCGACCACATCATGCTGCTGAAAGAGTACGGCGCGTTGCTCAACGCGCCGGTGATCTGCGGCAGCACGCAACACCGGGAGCGCCTCATGATCTTCTCGGACTTCCAGAGCACGTCGAAAACCAACGTCATCTGCGTCTCGCGCGTCGGCGACGTCAGCGTGAACCTGCCCAACGCCAACGTCGTCATTCAGGTCTCGAGCCACGGCGGCAGTCGCCGGCAGGAGGCACAGCGGCTCGGCCGCATTCTCCGGCCGAAGGAGCGGGCGGCCAACGGTAAGACAGTCGACGCGTGGTTCTACTCGATCATCAGCATGGACACGGTGGAGATGAACTACGCAGCGCACCGCACCGCCTTCCTTGTTGACCAGGGCTACGCATGCCGCGTGATGGAGTACAACCCGCTCGCGGCGGAGCCTGAAAGCGCGGCCGCGTCCGACAGCGTGAAGCTGCAGGTGAAGATCGACCGCGTCGGCGACGCCGTCAGCATCAAGCAGGAGTCACTCCACGACACTCTGCACCAGTCCAACGTGCTGCGCCCGCGTGGCAGCGGCGGGACTGCTGCTGGGCCTGAGGGGCGTGCCAGCACCCTAGCGTACCAGCTGAGCCTGCTGTCCAAGGTGGTGTCGAGCTGGGAGATGGAGTTCCAGGAGGAGTGCCGCAAGCGAAAGCACCGCACCGCCGCCGCGGAAGCAGGCGACAGCGGCGCCGAGGCCTCGGAGGACGACGGCGACGTCGTGGAGGTGCATCCGGTGCGGAGCTACGCAGCCATCAAGAGCGAGTACCGCCGTGGCGCAGGCGGTGCGGCGCGCTCAGCGGCGCTGCGCGACCTCGTCGGCGTCGATGACGGCTTCGTCTACCACGAGCTCTGACGCCTTCAGGGATTGAGGCTCAGGCTCAGTGCCTGACCCCATTCCTCGTGCGTCCTGGTCTCCTCCTCCGTCTCCCCGCACTCGCTTTCATCTATTCGGCGGAGCTGCGCCTTGTGCCCACCTTATTCGCGCAGGGCGTGGATGGCCACTGCGCCTGTGCACACCGCGTGCGTGGTTGTTCTTGTCTGCTGGGGTGTGCGGGCCGGTGTGCTCGCGCTTTCCCTCACTGCGGCCGCCTGTGCGTGCCGTGTGGGAGTGGCGGGTGCTCGATTGGGACGAGTGCATCCATGAACTCAGCTTCCTCTCCCTTGCGTATGCTCAACTACCCAAACGAGCAGCCACAGCAGAAGCGATTGTGCAGTAACGCACGAACAGGGAGTCTACTCGAAGGTGCGGATCGTCGAGGCAGACGTTAGGATACACGCCGGCTTCTCTGGCGAGCGCGATCAACTCGGCGCAGCGTTGCTTCCACTGCGTTGAGTACAAGGCAGACGCTCTGCCGCCTCCGCTGACCGCGTTATGCCCGTCCTCCTTCTTCCATGCCACTCTCCCGCTGACTCCTTCCGCCATTTCGCGTTCTCGCTTGTCCCCATTCCACGCTGGGCCTCGTCGCGTCCACGCAAACACGCTTATGAACGCTGCGCGCCTGCGCCAACACCTCCCCTCCCCCCGCGCCAACACTGTGCAAGCCACCTGGCACCCCTTTTCTCTCTCGAAAGAAGCACAAGAATGGTCTGAGTTAGCTGCTGGTTGGTGGTGTACATCATTGTGTACATCGCGAAGTGGATTTACCGGCTCTTCAAGGGCCCTGCCGTTGCGGACAAAAAGGACGGCAAGGCCGAGCCGGCGCTGCTCGATGGCGCTGCCAGGTGCGAGGGAGACACCTGACGTTCGCCGTTCGATCGCCCAGGAAAGGAACCACCGGCCCCCACTGCGTAAGATGCCTGCGGCGACGACGTAATGATCTTCCTTTTCTCGTATCAATCCGTGTGTGTGTGTGTGTGTGTGGAGGTGGTGGTGCGGTGCCGGTGCCGGTGTGCGTGCGTGGTTGGCACTGCTCTCCCTCCGTGTTACTCTCCAAGGAGATTCTCTTCCTATCCCTGCCGCCTTCTCACATCCCGCTCCCCTCACCCCTCGCTCTGCGCTACTGGCGCCCTCCTCACGTCGCTACCCTAGCGAAGCGCTGTTTCACGTAGGGAGGGGGGCGCAACGAAGGTGAGGACGTCGTACTCGCGAGCGTGGCAGTGGACTTGAGAAGGCAGGACGGAAGCGCCCCTTGTTTTTTTTTTCTGTGTATGACGCGTCATGTTGGAACCGCAGGATACATGGCGCCGACGCTACTCACGAGGTCGAGCCACACTCGGCACCACACACACACACACACACACAAACACAAACAAACACACGCGCACTGCAAGTGCACCTGGTCGAGCGCCGGCACTTCGAGGCAATCTGGAAAGGTGCCGCCCACTGCGCCGGCGTTCGACGGGGTGTGTGTGGTACTTGGTGCAGTGTGCCCCCTTTTTCGTGTTTTTTTCTCGTGCTTCCTTGGTCAAACGAAAAGCGCCCAGTCTGCCCTCGTGGCATTCCTCGACACAAGTGCATGCGCGTGCGTGTTCGTGCAGCCGCAGTGCGTGTTGCGGCACCCAGCCGTATGGAGAGGAGGGCCGCCGTTTCGCGTGCACCTCCCAGTCGCCGCATTTGCGTTCACTCCCCACCGCTCCACGCACTGTCGAGAAGAAAAACATCAGCGAGACCGGCGTCCTTGACGTGCACAAGCGTTGGCCGGGTGCACCGCCTCGAGCATCGACGCGGAATGGCGCGGCTCACACCAGACCAACAGCACACCCGCACTGGTCGAGACGCCTCATCTCTACCCAGCGGCCTCTCGAGCGGTTCGGTTTTCTCGCAACAGTGTTGCGCGGACGTCGAGAGCCCCACCATCTCCCCTGCGCCGCCCTCGACCCGGGCAGCCAGCCACACCGCTGCGGGCGTCGACGAGTCCCCGCCTTCACGGCGCCCTTCTCGATTCCTCATGCTCCACCCTCCACCGCCTGCCCCACTTTTGCTTTGCGCCTCCGAGTGTGCGGCACGTCACCGGCTGCCGGGCGTTTTGTTGTTGTCGTCTCGGCGATTCCCCACCCGCCACCTCCATCAGCACCGCCGTCCCCCAAAGAAAAACAGAAAAAAAGGTAAACGAAGTCACCGCTGCACGATCTAGTACGTATTCTGGCGCTGCTACGCGCCAGTGCAGAACCCCGCCGCTGCGCACACCCTGCATTCCTGTCGAGGTAGAGCAACACCAGGTCTACACGCAGCGCCGCTATCCACCACCACGCGCGCAAGCACACCCACACGCTCGCGTAGCGCTTCGCTTCTTGCTTGTGCATCCATACCTGCAGGGATCATCTAGCGTAGGGAGAAGGGGAGCTTAGCGGCCCAGAGTATTGCCTCGCCCTCCCAACCGCTTTCCATCTAGCGCCAGCAGGTACGAAGAAGTCGATCCCAATCGACGCCCAGCACGAACCGCACGCGTGCCCTTGTGTGCTTGTGTGTGTGCGCGTGAGTGCCTATATACAAGACAGGCCCACCGCCCCCACCATCCTCCCCGTGCTGCCCTTGCACGAGATCACTTCTTCCCTCTTCTCTCACCTTCCACCGCCCGCGCTTGCCTTTGCGATCCGACCTTGCCCCCCCCCCCTCCCTCCCCCCAACTCGTGTCTGTCTGCTTCGCCTTGTCGCAGACACCAACGGGCACCACGCCGTGTCACTTGGTGCACCCCCTCCCCATCCACCCCTTTCTTCTCCCCGTTGTGAGCCGTGGCGGTCAGCCTCCTTCTTCCTTTCCTCCCCTCTCGTTGCGGAAGCACTGCGACACGTGTGCGAGGAGTGCGGCGCGGACCTTTTGAATCTTCTCTTCTCCTCGCTTGGCTTCCTGCGCTCCTCCGCTGCATCATCCCCCCCCCCCCCCCCAACCACGCCCTCCCTCCCTCCCTCCCTCACGTGCCGCAGCTGGCGGAATCAACGGCGTCCTGTGTGCCCCCGCTCCTGTACGCAGCTTCCCGGTACATCGCCTCTGTTCTACTCGTGTGTGTTACCCGCGTTCTTGAGGCGTGTGTGTTTGCGTGTCACAAGAAGGCACCGAGACGTGGCGGCTAGCGTGGCAGGGTGGACATAGAGCAGCCCTGGTGACTTCTGTTGCCCTGATTAGTCTTCCTTCTTCCTCCTCCTCCTCCCATCGCCTTCGCCCTCGCACTGTGTGCAGAGGGCTTTCACGGTTGTCTTCGCGCGCGAGCGCTACACGCACACACACACGCAGGAAATCTCACGTATATACACAGTCATACATTCGCACAGAAGCACCCGCTCGATCGCCTTTCCCGCCTTCCTCCTCCCTCCTCTCAGTTCCAGTCGCCAGCACAGCCACACACACACACACACCATACACGGGCACCAGGTGTGTTGTTGAACGCACAGTGCCTGCACGACCGAGGTTCTGAAGAAACACTGCGCACGCTTCAGGAGCTTCTGACAGTCACGTACCCCCGTGTTGAGCAAAAGGCGAGAAGAGAGAAAGACGCGACGACTCTCCTCCGTTCGGGCACAGTGCAGTGCCGCACGCTGAGCGCTGGAGTGCGTTGCGCAACCCGCGAGCCGCACTTTTCTCTTGTCTTGGTCGCTCCCCCCTCCCCCCCTCACTCTCTCGTGGTGTGCGCCCTTCTCGGTGCCTCGCGTTGTCTGCGCCTCCCTCCCCGTACCTTCCTTTCGCCGCCACCCGCTCTACCCCGCTTCTTTGCTTTTCGCTGTTGCGTCCTTGCTCCCCTGTCAGCCTCTGCGCGTGTGTGTTTGTGTGCAGTGTCTCGTCCTGCGTCTTTGCTTCCCTTTCGTCTCGGCGTCTTCGCTTCCCTTTCGTCTCGGTGTCTTCGCTTTTGGCTTTGTGCGTGCTCGTTCTCTTCGCCCCCACCGGCCTCACGTCTGTGCGCGCCGCGTGTCCCTGACGTGTGGTCCCTGTTTCTCCGTTGAATGTACAGCTGCGCGCTCGTCTCTTCCCCTCATCCCCGTGCAACGCCTTCCCCCTCCCTGCCCGTTCGTCTCTCTCCCCCCTCGTCGGCTTTGCCTTGCGCACTCGCTTTTACTTGACAGCGCCGTGCTGCCACTATTGCGTCCGTGGTACGCTGCCAGCATCGCAGCGGGCGTCTTTGGCTTCTCGCTCTTCCCCATCTTTTGTTCTCTTCAGCAGCTCTCTCGCTCGTTGTGTGCCGTGTGACGTGTTGCCCTAGTTGTCCCCCCACGCACGCGCGCTACGGTGCCCACTCCGCCGTCCCCTGACGGGCACCGGCACCACCGCAAACCCCCCGGTGCGGCTCCCCCTCACTTGTCCGCTCCACTCCGGCTTACCGGAGGCCAGCCCGCGGCCCCCACCCCCTCTGGGCGCCGGAGCAGAAGAGGCACAGCGCTGACAACATCGACAGCAATCGCAGCCGCCGACGTCATGAGCTTCGGAGGCATCGAGAACTGGCTGGGGCCTCTGCCGGGGGTGCGCAGCACGCCGCCGCCGCCGATCTCGCTCCTGGGCGACACCGCCACGACGTCGGCGGCGGCCGACACTGTCCCGGCCCGCTCCACAACGTACGAGGCGCACTACGTTGAGTGCACCGCGTACCAGAAGGGCACCATGTACATGCAGGACCCGAGCGGCGAGAGCAAGGGCGCCATCGAGCTGGACGCCATCCCACTTTCGCAGCTCTACGCCGCCGGCTACCGCACGTACCGCAAGCGGCACCAGCCCGACCCCAAGGCCAACTTTGCGCTGCCCACGGCCCCGCCCGACTTCGACGGCGACGCCGCCATCGACCCGCAGTCGGTGGTGCGGCACGTGCGCAGCCTGGCGAACGCGTACAACAGCGTGGCCCCCACCCCGACGCCGTTCCTCATCTACGAGCAGGTGATCCTCGACGCCAAGGAGACGTTGCGGCTCACGATGGAGGAGGCGAACCAGAGCACCGTGCCGAACCGCAGCGAGGGCTACAATACCCCGGCAACGCACTCAACCGACAACTCGATGAGCGACCTCTTCGTCTACTCCTCCACCTTCGGCGCCCAGCAGCAGTCCGACGCCCTGATGATGTCTGTCAACCTGCTGAACGGCGCCCACGCCCACGTCCGCTCGCTGCAGCTGCTCTACCAGCGGCTCCTCTCCGACGTCAACCTCTCCCTCGCGCTGGCGCCGTCGGTGGTGAGCGAGCTCCTGACGCAGCTGGAGGTTTCGGTGAAGGAGACGACGCCGCCGTCGGCGCAGGTGATGGAGCGGTGCGCCATTGCGGGGCTTCTGGTCGGTCGCCGGCACCAGCTCGACGAGGTGCTGCGCTACGCCGAGATCCTGGAGCACTTGACCGTGGCCTCGGCCAGCATTTTCCCAGTCACGGTTCCGCACGCTAGCGAGGTGGTGCGGTCCTTCTCGCTGCACGCGGCCGATATGTGCCCCATCACGTCGCCCATCGACTGCTACCAAGATGAGCCGATCAAGATGAAGATGATGCTAGGCGAAGGCACGGGGGTGCAGCGCTTCTGCGTCAGCCCCAACCAGCAGTACCTCGCCACCGTCGGCGCGCAGAAGGCGATGATGGTCAACCTCACGACAGGGTCCGTCCACGCAGTGCGGGAGCTGCCGGAGGTCGTCGCGGGGTGCTGGAACGCGACCTTCTCGGAAGACTCAACGCACCTCATTTGCACCGACGCCAGCGGGCTGCGGCACGCCGTGCTCACCACCGATCTCGTCACGAAGGAGGATCGCACGACTGAGAGCGTGGCGCTTGTGACGAACTACCACGCCGGCGTGCTGGAGACGGTGCCGCCGCCGCTGCTGCCGACCGGCGCCGGCGCGTCGCTGCACATGCTCGAGTCGACCGACAAGCCCTACTGTGCTACCTTCCCGAGCCCGACCACGGACGCGTTAGACTGCTTCTCACTGTGCACACACGCGTACGGCGACTGCGCCGGTACCCTCGCCCGCATCGTGCCCGACTCGGGTGAGAGTCTGTCGATTGAGGTGAGCGGTAACCTGCTGCGGCTGCGGCAGGGCACGACGGTGTGTCAGGGTGTGCTGCCGTCGGGCAGCCAGTGGTACTTCTTGCACGCCCAGTGGAGCCGCGGGGTCTGGTCGGTGAGCGTCAACTCCGCCATCGTAGAGCTGAGTGGGCCGCACTACACGCAGTCGCAGACGATGAAGATCAAGACGGTTGAGTGCCTGCGTTGCTCGGGCCACTTTGGGTCGATGGCGCTGTGGAGCGGGGCCAGCGGGCCGGCGACGGTGCGCACGTACTTTCGCGACCGGGTTGTCGACAGCGCCGTTACGCCACTCTTCGCGCTGCCGATGGACGAGGGCACCGGCCCCTGGTTGAAGGAGACGGTGAGCCGCCAGTGCGTCGCGCTCAACTCGAAGGCCTTCACGTGGGACCCTGCGGTGGCTGTGCCGGTCGCTGTGGCCGCCGGCACGGCGGTGCCACTGGACGCCGATGTGCTGCTGTCCGGCCGCGTCCTCAAGAGCGCGTACCGGCTCTTCCTGATGCTGCCGCCGGTCGAGAAGGGCTCCGACGACCTCGTGGCCGAGGTGGACCGGGAGAGTAACCGCATCATTCGGGTGTACCAGTGTCCGCGGTCGTGCAGCGAGAACGCGTACGCGCTGCTGGGCGACGAGTCTGAGCTGCTCGTGTACCAGCAGCGCTTCTCCACCTTCAGCTCCGTCCGCCTCTTCACGCGCCGACGCATGGAGCAGGAGCTGCTGCTGTGCGCCCCGAACGAGGCCACCGTGGTGGCCGGCTCGGCGCCGTGGCTGCTCCAGCGGATCTACCGCTCCATCTACACGGAGAGCTACGAGCTCGAACGCATCCTGCCTGAGAACTCGCCGCTGTCTTTCACAACCCTGCGCGTGCTCGCACAGGCGCTGCGACAGGTGAAGCCGACGACGCCGCCGCTGAAGGTGCTCGCTTTCATGTCACTGGCCCTCGTGCACTTCCGCCGCCTCGCGACGCTGAACGACTCGCGCATCTCCGACATAGCGGGGTCGCTGAAGGTGTCGTGCAGCGCCATCATGGAGCTCTTCACCGAAAAGACGTTCTTCGAGGTGACGTACAAGCTGCTGCAGGTCGCGACGGCGTGGTCGCTGACGGTGGAGGACCAGGCGGAGATGCTACTGCACATGGACGCCGGCGCACACAACGACCTCCAGTGGAGCTACTTTTCGCGGGAGCGCGTGTACACAGTCATCCACCATATCGTGCAGCACCGCCCGGGCGACATCGTCGCGGCGGCCAAGAACCTGCTGCGCCAGTGCGAGCGCGAGGCCGCCGAGGACGCGGGCGAGTCGAAGCCGGCCACACACCTCATGACCTCCTTCGTGCTGGCCGTCATGTCCACGCTCCGCGCCCACGCTGGGCGGCCGAACGAGCTGTACGTTGGCCAGCTGCTGGAGCTGTTCGTGGCACAGATGTCCGCGAGCCCGTCCCTCTTCACGACCGCGCGGGTGGACGAGCAGCCTAACTCGGTCCTCCTGACGGGCGTGCTGCCGCTGCTGGTCGCGGTGGCCAACGTGTGCCCCGCCTCCGTGTCGGCCGAGACGCAGGAGCGCCTGCTGGACTTGTGTGCACGTCTGCGCGCTGTGCCGAGTGCGCCGAAGCAGACGGTCGCCTTCACGACGCACGAGGCGTACGACATGTACGTGACAAACAAGGAGGACGCCGGCATCTGGCGCCTCTGCCTCGACTTCTCAGCGGCGCGCAGCGTGTCGCTCATCAAGGAGGCAAGTAGCCCACCCGTGTTTGTCATGCAGAGCGACGCCACAAATGGCAGGCCAGACAACGCCGTGATGGACGAGACGAGCTCTTTCAAGAAGCTCGAGGGTGGCGTGCTGCACATCCACGGCCGTGGCGAGAACAGCTTCACCGCCATTGCCCAGTACGAGTTCACCCTCGATGTCTCACTGGCGTCGGTGATGCGCGAGGCCGTGCTTCGGGTGTTGCTGGCCGCCGCGGCGGAGCTGATGCGCAAGCCGGCCACGTCCTCCGACATTGTGATTGCGCCGCTGTTCCGCTACGGTCTCACCTCGCGGGCGCTTGCCGCCCACGCCGTCGACGTGCGCGGCGCCGCCCACGAAAACGCGTCGGACTTCTCGATGCGCGTGCTGGAGGACCGGACAGACGGGAAGGAGTTCGTGGATGAGGTGTGCAAGGCGATGCGCGGCTCGATTGTGCCGTCCATGCGGCCAGCCATTCGCGCGCTGCTTGCCATCCTGCTGCACTGCGGCCTGACGCGCGGCCAAGCCGAGGACGAGCTGAAGCTGCGCTGGTTCAGCGGGGAGTGGGGCACGAAGCTGCAAGGCGCAGCCAAGGAGGAGACGATCGCCTACCTCACAGCCCTCGCCCGCTGGATTGTGGAGAGCGTCCTGTTCGAGGGCGACGGCACCACGCCGCTCCTGGGCCGCCGCACATCGCTCCGCCTCGAGAACTCCATGAACGGGTCGCGCTCGCTGTCGGAGCGGCGGGGCTCGACGAGCTCGCGGCGCAGCGTCGTGAAGCTGTCGTCGCAGAGCGACTCGCTTGAGCAGGTGCGCGTGCTAATGGCGAAGGGCATCACGCCGTCCATGGTGGAGGCGGACTTGATCAGCCGCGCGCACGCCGCGCAGAACATCGAGAAGGGGCTGCAGCTGCTCTCACGCCTTCTGCAGGTCGACGCCGCAGCGCTGACGGACAGCTTCCTCACTCGCTCGCTGCGTGCGCTGTGGGACTTCACGTGCACTGACAACTTCCAGCACTACACGGAGGCGCTGCGCGGCGCCGGCCTGGACGCCGAGGCCGCCGTCCGCCGCGCCTTCCACGGCGCGCTGCACGGCTTCTTCGCGGTGCTCAAGAACGCGTCCAGCGCGATTGGCTATCGCGCCGCCCTCACCCAGGAGGCGCATCACGGCCGCGCGCTGATGCTCTTCCACGCCATTCTGTGTCTGCCGTGGGATGAGGCGGACTGCGAGGAGTTCAAGCGCAACTTCGAGACAGAGAAGGACCTGCTCAAGTTTCTCGAAAGTCAGATTGGCTCACCTACCGCGCTGGCAGCGTTGACGTCGCCGTGGCGCGTGCGGCATGAGGCGTCGCGGCAGTCGGAGGACGTGGCCGCCGACCAGGAGCAGGCGGTGCGCACGGAGCTGCTTGGCGCCGCCGACTTTACGTCGCTCAGCCGCGTCTTCCCGAACGGCTTCTCTGTTGTCATCCCAGCCATCCAGACGGCACGCTCGCAGCTGGGTGTCGTCGTGGAGAAGGGCTCGGGCCCGGCGGTGCTGGTGCGCGCTGACGAGGGGTGGCAGCTGAGCTGGAAGGAGGGCGTGCCGCGGGTCTACTACTACGAGGTGAAGCTCAACTCGCCGATTGGCAAGTTTGAGGTCGGGGTGCAGCTGCCGCGCGCAGAGCTGGCGGTGCGTGGGGAGGACCTCATGCTCTCCTACAGCAGTCTCGGCGACCTGCACGGCGGTGAGCTGGCGCAGCTGCCGCCCTTTGCAGAGGGCGACACGGTCGGCTGCGGCATCGTGGCGACATCGCGGCTGCTTTTCTACACGCTGAACGGTCGCTTCCTCTCGTTTGCCGGCCGCGTCAACGTGCCCAACAGCGCGAACACCGACAGCGCCCTGCTGTACCCTGTGATCTCGTTCGACGACGGCAGCATGGTGCGCGTGGCCGTCAACTTTGGCACGGTGCCCTTCGCCTACGACTACCGCCAGCTGCACCCAGCGCTGACGATTCCGAGCGGGCCGACGTGGTACCGCATTACCTCGACGGCGGAGATGGTGCTGCACTACATGACGGCGCGTGTGTGCGCTGTGCAGGAGTCGAAGAGCCAGAGCGCCCGCGGCGCCCTCTCGCAGGCGTGCGACGTCGTGTGCCGACACGTCAACAGCGTCACCTCGTCGCTCATGAACATCGGCGTCGGCGGCTCGTCGGTCAGCAACCCAACCACTCGGGTGCAGCAGGCTGTGGCGCTCAGTGTCGCTGAGTACTCTATCATGATGCTGATTGCGACCATCCGCCACATCGCCACCCACGGCATCCTCCTCAGCGAGCACATCAGCAACATGGTCTTCGACGCCGTCTCCATCCTGATGCTACTTCCGCTGCACTCGGTGCAGATCGCCACGATCGGGTTGTTGCCGGACGTCATTGTGCACGTGAAGGACGTCCCCGACGGCAAGGCTGCCGGCAACCTCGTGTCGACCCTCTTCGAGAACGCCAACAGCGCGACTGACAGCGAGGATGTGATTCCGTTTGTGCCGATGTGGTGCGACTGCGACGCAAACGCCATGTCGATCGTGAACGTACAACACGCGCACATGCTGCAAGACGCGCAGCGCAGCATTGTGCTGGGCAACGTGCTGCCGCGTACCGGCATGGTGTCCTTCTCTGTCAAGGTGACGCGGCGCAACATGTCGAAGGGGCACTCGCTCAAGGGTGGCTACTTCATCGGCGTCTCCGTCGCGGGGCTCAGCCCGCTGACGCCGACGAGCAACTCGCAAAGCTGGAAGGCCGTCAATCCTCCCATTGTGTGGGCTATCCAGGACACATCACCGCAGCTGCCGCACGCCACGAACCCGACGGTGAAGCTCAACAACTTCCAACGCACGTTCGGCAACGCCGACGTGATCCGCGTCGTGGTTGACCGCGACAAGCGCTGCATCGACTTCTACCGTGAAGGCGAGTTCCTCAAGACGCTCTTCAGCGACATTCCAGAAGACATCGACCTGGTCCCCTTCGTGCAGCTGTATAACGACGATGCGGCCGCCGCGATTAGCGCGGGCAGCATGACGGCGCCGATCACCGGCCCGACGCTGCTCGGCGCCGCCTCGGTAGACGTGCTGCGCTCGATGCTGACGCTGGACCCCTTCCAGGACCTTGTGGCGCAGCGGCTCTGCGAGGAGCTCCACGTGCAGCAGTTCCCCAAGGTGACGCTGCCCATCTTCAAAAGCGTGCCGGACCAGCGCCTCCTGCAGCTGCGCAGCTCGGCGGGCGAGGAGGTGACGGTGACGGTGTCGCGGCTCAACGACCTGCGCTGCAAGTTCACGCTGGGTGGCAAGACCAACTACGAGCACCTGTACAACATGCGCACGCCGGCGAAGCCGCGCACGGCGTGCACGTTCGAGACGGTGCAGCCGACGTCGCGGCTCTCAGGGCTGGGGCGCTGCATCGACCACCTCATCGCCGCGGCGGAGCGCATGGTCGTGCCGCGCATCACCGCCGAGGCGCTGTGCTGCACGGAGCAGGAGGAGCGGTGCAAGATCGTGCTGGAGGAGAAGGACCACTGGGACTTCCTCTTTCACGGCCTGCGAGTGGGCAGCTTCATCACAGTGCTGCGCCGCCTGCCGTCCATCGCGGCGATGCACCCACCGCCCATCCCGCACGACTACACCTTCTCCGCGGCGCTGTCGAACAAGGGCTTTTTGTTTCCGACGCACTACTGCGGGCGGCTGGCGACCGTGCCGACGGGCGCGAAGGGTGTGTCGACACCCTTCATTGCGATTGCCGAGCCGGCCATCCCGGCCGGGGTGAAGATCAGCATCCGCTGCCAGCTGATCCGCGGCAACCAAGGCCAGATCCTTGGCGGCGGCTACTACTTCGGGGTCTGCACCTCCTCCTTCCACTGGAAGCACAAGGACCTCAACGCGCACACGGCGGAGGTGTGGGCGCTGCACGACATGGACGACTCGCCCTGGCGGCTGCGACACCTGCGCAGCGACGCCTCCTTCCCGGTCGCCGCCGAGCCGCGCTGCATCGTTGTCAGCGGTGACACGATTCGCCTGCACATTGACCGAGTGGCGCGCACGATGCACGCCTTCCGCACGCCGGTGAACGGGGAGGAGATCCCGCTGGGGCTCATCTTCGACGCGCTGCCGGCCGAGGGCCCGCTCTACCCGTTTGTGAACCTCTTCAACACGGACGCCGTGGCGGTGCTGCTGCCGTCGAACAGCATGGCGCCTGCGATCCGGCTTCCGTGCCAGAGGCTGCAGTACGCCCTGTGCACGCCTGATGAGCGCAAGGCGTGTGACGGGTGCAACTCGAACCTCAGCGACACCCGCATCTCCGCCTGCTGGTTCAAGTGCAACGACTGCGCCGACTACACGCTGTGCTCCAACTGCTTCCTCACGTGCGTGCACTCGAACCACAGCTTCACGATGATGGACGGCTCGCCCATCGCGTGCTCGACGACGACCCCCGCTGCGGTGGAGCGTGGCATGGAGGTCACGATCCCGGCCGCCAGCGCCATGTACCTGCGCAGCAGCGGCTGCCGCATGCTAGAGGCGAAGATGAACTGCGTCGCGGAGGCGGTGGAGGACAACGCGCTCTGTGCCTGGGGCCTCGTCGGCCAGGACGACGCCGAGTCGTTCTCGGTCGTTGTCGACACCGTCGACGGCAGCCCGCTCTCGCCGGACGCGCCGGTGTTCGTGGGGCTGGGCCCGGCGCAGGAGATCGTGCAAGCGACGCGCGACAAGCTGCGCAACAAGTGCCTGGCGAACGTGTCTACGATCGCGACGTACTGCAGCGACCCGTCGCTGCGGCAGCCGCTGGACAACCGGAGCCGCGACCCGTACGGATTCCGGCGCGGCTCCCGCATCACCCTCAAGTACGACGCGTCTGCCGGCCGCATCACCATCTCGCGCGACTGGGTCGTGGTGGGTACGAAGTCGGTCGCGCTGAAGGACAGCGAGAACTCCGTGCAGCCCATCGGGTGCTTTGTGCTGCTGGGAAAGAAGGGCACGACGGCGTCCATCTTCCCTGAGCGGGCGTGCACCCTGACGACGACGGTGGAGGATGTTACAGGCAACATCCTGAAGACGGTCGGCCGCGACGGCAGCGTCTGGTTCGTGACACGCGAGAACTGCCGCCTGCCGCTGACACCGTGCCGCGGGCTCTTCCAAAAGTCGAACCTCGGCTACATCCTGATGGACCAGCGCCTCGCGCAGTGCCGCCGCCTCAGCGTTGACAACCGCAACATCCGCGTGCAGCTGCTGGAGACGGAGGAGGTGGTGTCGGTGCCAGCACAGCACTACCTCATCAACGAGAGTAGCGCCATCTCCGAGGAGTGGTTCCTGAGCCGCCGCGACCGCAACGAGGGTGCCACCGTCGCGGAGGGCTTCGTCATGTCGCGCCTTCTCCTCACGCTGTCGTGCCTGTGCGAGAACGAGTCGCTGTCGCACCTCGTATCGCTGCACCAGGACCGGCTGCTGAGTATGACGAAGCGGCTCGCCACCGTCAGCATCGAGAACGACGCGCCGGTCGAGTTCCTCGAGGAGATCCGCGCGTCCGTCGCGTCCACGGCGAACCGGCGCCGCTGGGCCCTGGAGAAGCGCCACATCGCCCCCTTCGTGCCAGTGCTCAACACGGACGAGCGCAAGCGGCGCTTCCACAACGGCACCCTCGTGCACACGAGCGATGGCGGCGACGACACGTTCGAGGTGACGCAGCGGCGCGGCGAGCTGCTAACGGTGCGCAACCTCCGCACCGAGGCGGTGTCGAGGGTATCCTTTCGCAACTGCGTGCCACTGAAGCAGTGTGGCGGGCGCGCCTGGTACCTGCGGCGCAACGGACTGCCGTGCAGCCTATACGAGCACACGGTGCGCATGAGTGACCCGTCGCGTGCCGCGGAGAGCGTGCCGCTGCAGGACGAGTGGCTCGGCGAGGTCATCTTCGCCCGGGCATCCAAGTCGCTTTCGGTCTCGCTGACGCCGTGCGGCATCGGCCGCGCTGACATTGCCCAAGGCACGACAGAGGAGCGGCGGCTGATTGTCGTCTACGAGCACAAGCGCTACGCACGGGTGGTGCGGCTGTACATGCGCCTCTACAGCAGCGAGGTGCAGCGCAAGCTAGAGCAGTACGTGACGGGCGGCGGCGACACGACGCGGCCCCCGACGCGGAGCTACCAGGACCTCGTCGACTTCTTGAACAACGCGGCGACGCCCCCGCCGGAGACGGCACCGGCGACGGCAGCCGCGCAGGAGGTGTACTTCAGCATGGTTGGCTATCTGGACGCGGAGGGGCTGCGGCTGAAGGGCGTCTTCCAGTGCCAGCTGGGCAAGGGCGGCCCCTTCACCCTCAACTCATGCCGGCGCTTCTCGCTGTTGACGTCCGTCTCGGACCGGTGGGCTGTGGAGCCGCTGCCGGACTGCGTCGACGCCACGATCCCGGTCGAGCCGCACCGCGACATGCGCGAGTCGACGCATCGCCTCGTCGTGCTGCTCGCCCGCCACCTGTACCTCGTCATCTGCAGCCACGTCGAGCACCGGCCCGCCGACTTCCTCGACCACATCTTCGTCTTCACGAACCACCCGCTCGCCGACACTCTTGTCTGCAAGGACGCCGGCACGCACCAGCTGAGCGTGATGCTGAGCGAGGCGAACATGCGGCTTGCCGACCCGAGCGTGAAGCCGTGGGACGCCATCTCGCTGGCGCGGCTCGCCACGAGGAGTCTCCTGCTGCGACCTGACGCGATCAACAACGTGCGGGAGCACCTCCTGTGGGACTGCCTGCACGGCGTCGTCACGGCGGCCCACCGCTGCGGCCGCTACCACCGGCACGAGGTGCTGCGCAGCATCACGGCGTTCGTGCAGACGCGGCTGCAGTACACCGGCATTTACCAGCAGCTCTTCTCGACGCTGTTCTCGTACGTGGAGCGGTGGGTCGTGGCGGGGCCGGAGGATGGCGAGACGAAGAAGGACGTGGCGGCCGGCGTCGATCTGCTTCTCGCCCTGGGCCGCCCGCTGGACGAGCAGCTGCACAACATCCCGGTTGCCCCGCTGCACTGCCTCATCGACCTGTGGCGCAGCGTCACAGCTGAGGTGCCGCTGCCGCGCGTCGTCGATGAGCTGCAGCTCGCCGTCAACCCCGGCACCGCGCCGGTCGACACGCTCTGCACCTTCGGCGACTATGTGCGGCAGGAGCTGAAGGTGGGCAAGGTGACGAGCACGTGCGGCACGGCGGGGAAGGGTCGATACTACTACGAGGTGACGCTGCCAGACCGCATTACCTCTGCCTACGCGATTGGGTGGGGCACGGTGGTGCACAACGAGGTGCCTGGGCAGCACGTCGGCAGCGACCGCAACAGCTTTGCGTACAACGGCACGGACATCAACACTCGCGAGGGCAAGGAGGAGTACAAGATCCCAACCGAGAGCATCCCCGGCGCGGTGGTGGGCTGCCTGCTGAACATGGAGGAGCGCACCGCCGCATGGTCGCTGAACGGGGTCGTGGGCCGCTTCATCTCGATTCCCATCACCTTCTCCACCAGCACGCCGCTCTTCGCCTTCGCGTCGATCGGGACGTGCAGCGGCATGAAGGTGCGGCTGCGCGCCAACGAGTTCGAGTACGCGCCGGACGGCTACACCGACCTCTCCGGCCGCTTTGCACGGCCGCTGGTGAGCGGCTACAACCGCGACGAGCGCAGCACGATGGAGGTGCAGTCGTACACGTTCTACGCCCAGCTGGCATCCTTCCTCTCGGACGCGGAGGACTACCTGGCCGACCAGTCGGAGCAGAACCACGGCATGTCGGTCTCCAACCTGCCCGAAGACCCGTACAAGCTCTTCCTGCACGCGTACCCGCTGCTGCAGTCGTACCAGCCATCGGCGCTCGAGCGGTTTGCGCAGGTGACGGCGGTGACGGAGAGCTGCATGGCGACGGCGAACAGCTTCGTCGACCTTGACGAGGAGAGCGTGACAGGCACGCTGTCGCAGGCGTTTCTCTTCATGAAGGGCCTCGTGCGTCGCTCCTTCCGGCACCGCCTCCTCGTCAACGTCGCCTCACTCGAGGCCGTCACGTCCGCGCCGACGATTTTCGTGCGTGTGACCGACCTTTACTCGGGGCTGCCGCGCACGACGGAGAGCGCGCTGCAGCACTCCATCCTTGCCCAGCTGTACCGCCAGATCGGCTTCTTCACGGAGGAGCAGTGGGGCACGTCGCCGCTCTTCAAGGTCAACCTGCACATCAGCGGCTCCGGCCACGCCCCGGTCGACATGGGCGGGCCGTACCGGCAGCTGTGGACATTCCTGGCGTTCGAGATGATGCAGCACCCCGACAAGTGCTACCCGAACTCCGACTTCCACCGCAACCCGCTCTTCGTCTTTGTGAACAACTCGCAGCGCATCTCGCTCGTGCCGGACAGCCAGGCGAACTCGACCTACGACCTCAGCCTCTTCACCTTTTTTGGCAAGATCATGGGGCACTCCGCGCGGGCCCTGACCCCGCTCGACATCGACTTTTCGCCCTTCTTCTGGAAGTTCCTCGTGGACGACGAGCTGACCATCAAGGACTTCTACACGCACGTCGACAGTGTCGTCGAGGCGACGGTCAAGGACGACAACTTTCTGCTCAGCGGCGTAGCCGACGAGCTGATTCCCGGCTTTGCGGAGAGCGTGGCGTGGCTGGACAGCGACGAGAACGACGAGGTCGCGGCGCAGCAGCGCCGCACCATCGCGGAGCGCTGCCTCGTGCACTCGATGGACGAGCAGCTGACGGCCATCCGGAGCGGACTCTGGAGTACGCTTTCGCGCCGCGTCGTCCGCTGCCTCTCCTGGCGCGACCTCGAAAACCTGGTGTGCGGCGAGAGCAACTTGACGGTACCAGATCTGCAGAAGTACATCCGGCCGCAGCTGACCGGGAGCCGCGAGTCGTACTTCTGGCAGATTGTGGAGCAGCTCACGATGGAGCAGCGCGCCTCGCTCATCTGCTTCGCCTCGGGTCAACGCCGCTTGCCACTGATCCGCCCCATCACCGTCGCCGAGAACAACGAGAGCGTCGACCACCTGCCGCGGGCGCAGGCGTGCGGGTCGCTCATCACCGTCCCGCAGTACACCTCGCTAGAGATGTTCCGTGAGAAGCTCATAGTGGCTCTCCAGCACCAGATGGAGATGGAGCTCGCCTGAGGCGCCGGCCGTCGTTTGTGTATCTGCTCGCGTTTGTGTCTGCGTATGTGTGTGTGTGTGTGTGCAGCGTCGCCTCTCCCAGCATGGGTAACCCCCCCTCTCCTTCTTCTTTCTCTCCCGCCTTTCACTACGGCGGAGTGGGGTGAGGAGGGGAGGAGGGGGCGAACCAGCGCGTTCCGTCGTCAGCGCCGAAGCGGCGTTGTTGACTGGTTGCGTGTGCGTTCTGCTTCGGTTCTGTTCAGCTGCAACGCCGACGCTTTTCTTTCGTCCTCTTCCACCTTCTCTTCGGTTCTTGCCTTGGCGATTGCCCGTCTCTGCCGCACTCCCCACCGGGCCGCATGCGGGGCGACTCCCTCGCTGTTGTGTTTGTGTTTCACCTTTGCGATGTACACCGCCCTCTCATGCCGTCGTACGTGTGCCTGTTTTTCATCACCGCGTCTGGTGCCAACCCGCACTTGCTCTCTTGACCGCACTATATCTTCTCCGACTCCCCACCCCCTCTCTCTCTCTCTCTTCATCTTTATCTTTACTTGCCTCTGTCTGTTATCGGCTGCCGTGTTCGCAGCGGCTTATCACCGCCGCTTCAGCACCTCCCCTCTTTGCCGTAGCTTTGGACCTGCTGTGGGGTGCGGGGGGTGGCCATCTGCCGCTAAGCCACGCCTGTTGTGGTGTGGTGCTGTGCTCGTGTCGCCCCTCTCGCTTCTGCTCAGGGACACTCCGCGATACAACGCGGCGGGAGAAGGTCGTACGTGCCGTGACCCCGCCCCTCTTTAAACCAGGAATGCACCTGCCAACCAAACGATACAGACACGTACACGCACACGAACACACACACACGCACACGAGCAGCAGCACGCAGCGTGAGGAAATTTGCTGCCACTCTGCCCCTCGGCAAGTGCGAAACACAGAGAAAGAGCGGGCACTTCCGCAGCACTGGGTGCTGCGCCGGAGGTGCGTCAGGACGGTCGGTGTGGATGTGAGGGACACGTGAGCGGCCTTCTCCCCCTTTCCGTGACGAATACGGGAGTGCGTGAGCAGCGACGCAGTCCTCCGCCGCGATTTGGTGCAGCCGGCGGTACCAGCCCTCTCGCTACGTGAACGAGATGCCCATGGATGTCCCACACCGCGACTCTCTCTCTCTGTCTCTGCTTGGCTGCCTCTCTGCGCCCTCGCCTATTGTCGTGATTCGGGCGCTGTGGTAGGGTCCCAACCAGACCCCGGCCCTCCCCCTTCCGACATCAAGCAAAGCCCCACCGCTGCGCCTGTGCCTACACATCGTGATGCACGCCCGCCGCTCACTCGCCGGGGCGCCGCCCCCATTTGTGTTGGCTGCCAGCCGCGCGAAGTCGTGGGTCGAGGTGCTGCGCGCGTACGCGGCGTGCAATGAGCTCCTCCGGGGCGTCTACCAGCCCACCACCGCGGAGCTGCACCACGGCCTCGCCAGGATGCCGCAGACGTGGAGCACAGCGCTCTTCTACTACGGCGTGATCAAGGCACCCGGTGCGCCGGCGACACCGGATAAGACACTCGTGGCCGCTGCACTGAAGCACTTCCGCGCGCATGGCGGCACCGGGGCCTTCCGCCGCGTGATAGACGAGGACGTGAGCGGCGCCACGGTGGAGGGCGCGAAGGCGAAGCTAGCGCTGGCCAGCTCCTTTGGCTTGTGGGAGGCTGCGCTGGAGGTGCTGCACCGGCACCCCAGCCTCGCCGCCAGCGCCCCGCAGCGCCGCCTCGTGCTGGCCAGCCTCGCCGGGCAGCGCCAGTGGCGTCTCGCCCTCGCCGTGCTGTTCATGCAGCCGCGTGTGGAGCTCAGCCCGTTGATGGTCCGGCCCCTCGTCCGCTGCCTCGGCCGCCTCGACGACCACCGCCGCGCGCTGCAGCTGACGGCGGGGTGCCTCGCTGCGGGCCACACCATGACGCCTTCTCTCTTTACCGCCCTGCTGCCCACCCTGCAGCGCACAGGGCAGTGGGTGCTGGCGCTCCAGACCGCCCAGGAAATGAACCTCCTCTCCGTGACCAAGGCCGAGGCGCGCCAGCAGTACATGACGTACGTCGAGCTTGTCAACTGCCTGTACGGGGCCGACTTCCACGGCGACTTCACGCTGGACGAGCTGGTGCAGGACACGATCTGGCGCACCCAAATCCGCGCACAGCAGACAACACGGCCGCTGGCACGCGTTCGGCAGGTTCGAATGCGCACGCCTGTTGAGGTGTTTCAGCAGTCGCAGAGCATGCTCATGGCGCTGTCCAGCATCTTCAACAAGGCCTACAACGTGCCGCGCTGGTACTCTCGCTCGATTTCGGCGATCGTGGAGACCGCGATGGCGGAGCGGTCGATGGTGCTGGTGCTCGACACGAACTTCCTGCTGAACCTCGTGCAGAAGCAGCTCCCTCTGGAGCACTTCCACGCCTTCATGACGCAGCTGTACCCCGACCTCCGCCAGTACGCCGCGGCCACCGTCGTCGTGCCATTCACGACCGTTGCCGAGACGCACGCCTTCATATGGGGCTCGCGCGAGCACCTCCCACTCGAGGTGCGCCGGCAGCTGTGGCAGCGCGTCGAGACGGTGTTTGAGCAGCCACGGTTCTACGTCCTGTCCGTGGCGAGCGAGTACCCCTGCTCTGCACTCGCCATCGTTCCCCAGCTCGCTTACAAGACGATGCCGGGCAACGTCGCAGGCGCGTACCACAGCGACCCCGACCTCCGCATCCTTAGCGTCTGTGCCGCGCTGCAGCACTACTGCCGCGTGCAGACCGCAGCAGCGAACGCCGTCGGCCCGCCCATTCCGGAGGGCGTCGCGCTATTCTCGCTCCTCAAGTATCACGTGCGCCGCTACTGCAACAGTGTGAAGGGGTGCTGCATCGACCGCCTTGTGCTGTGCACGATGGACAAGCGCATGGCACGTGGGGCGGCACAGATGGGTCTGCGCGTCTTCCCTGCCCTTTCAGGGTAGCCGGGACGGACCTGTCCCTCGCCCTATGTACACCGCCCCCGTCCTCACATCGACTCCCCCGCGCTTGTCCGTGCCTCGTGTAACCCCAAAGTGCGACGGGGAGAGACAAAGGTCGAATGCCACGCGGGACAGACGAAGACAACGAAGAAGCCTCCACAAGAAGCATGGCGAAGTGAGAACACAGCGCAACCGACGCAGCCTCCGCCGCCTACACTTCTCACGACGCGCTCGTCGGCGCAGTCGGAGCTCGTGCGCGCAGCAGTTGACGGCACTGTCCTCCACGGCCCCCGCCCCCTCCCCTCCGCCCTCCTCATCTCCTCTCCCACTACACGCACATCTTTGTCACTTTCTCACCCACCTGGCTCTGTCACACCCGCGGCCTTTCAACTATTGGTGAAGCTCTTTGTTGTGGTGGTTCTTCTTCTTCTGCGGCACGGTGCACTTGCGACATTGTCACGTGCCGCAGTCGTCAATTTGACAGCACGTATCCCGGCGTGGCTCAGCCGCGAAGCTCGAACACGTTTGGCGTGGCGTGCGCCAGCGCACCACCTCGACGTGTACCAGCCGGACCCTGTTCCCACCCCCACCCCCTTCAAGCTTCCATTTTGTCGTATGTCTGAGATTGCCGACCTCGTTAGCCGGCTGCGCAGCCTGACCGGCTACGTGGTCAGCGCCCCCGCCCCGCCCCCCGCTCCACTGGTCGCGGCGCCGGTGGAGAAGCAGCTCAGCGCAGACAGTCTGCTCGTGTTGCAGCAGTCGCTACGCCGGCACCCCTGCTTCGGCGTGTTCGGGCTGTCACGTGCGGAGGTGGACTGTCAGGTGCTCCGTCAGGTCGAGGACGCCGCGCGCGCCGCACCGATGCCGGCGGAGGGTGCACCAGAGGCGGTGACGTGGCGCGTCTTCGCAAATGAGGCGGCGGAGCGGCTCGAGATGGAGCGGTTGCACGGCGTTTTCGTGGACGCCGCAGGCCGCGTGCAGGCGGCGCGCGAGGAGCTCTTCCGCCGGCTCGGTGTGGAGGCGGCGCCGCGGCTCGAGCAAGTCGGGGACGGCTACGCGTGCCCGTGGAACGTTGCGGCACTGCTGGAGTGCGGCATGCTGTTCGACCAGGACGACTTTCGCGAGTGGGCTCGCGCTGTGCTCGAGGTGCCCAACGCGACGGCCTCTATCGCGCAAAACTTGCGCCGCGTGCACGCCGACGCGTACGACACGATGACGTGGCTCCACCTCCTGCACCAGATGATGTCGTTCCCGGTATCCTCTGTGAGGGCGGTCTGGCACGCCGCGCTGTACCACTTTCCGACGGCCGCGCCGCTCGTGTGTGTCTATGTGCGGCTTGAGCTCGTTGCACTCGCCAAGAAGGCGCGCCTGGACAAGTGCCGCGGCGAGGCAGACGCCAAGGACGTCTACAGCGACTACCTGCGTCTCCTCAACATCTTCTACCGCCACCTGCCGCTCGCCTTCTCCTGTGAGCTGTACTCGCTCTTCTTCAGCTTCGCGACGGAGTACATCCAGCCCGACAACGACTCCCTGGACCTGCTTTACCGCACCTGCCTGCGCCGCGACGTCGGCATGCTGCCGCAGAGCACGCCGCTGTGGGTGCAGTACCTGAACTGGCGCTCCGCCACGGTGCGCGACCACATGCGCCGGCGCGAGTGGCGCAAGCGCATGTACAACCGCGTTCTGGCCATCCCGCTGGTCGGCCTCGACGCCGTGAAGGACGAGTACGACCTTTTCGTTGCCACCGAGTACCGCGGCAGGGTCGCGCCGGATGAGAAGATCGAGCTAGAGAAGCGGCTTGTCCGCGTCAAGACAGAAGCAGACGACCTCTCACGGCTCATGTACTTCATCTATCCCACCGAGTGGGAGCCGGCCTCTTCGACACAGGTGACGTTCCCGCACACCCTGTACCTCGCCCGGCCGCTGTCCGTCGACGGCCCCACAAACTCGCTGAGCCTGCGCGAGTCAGTGCTGTCGCGAATCGAGCTCGACCTGTGGGGCCTGTGGTGCACGCTGCTGCAGCGCATCCGCCGGCCGCTCTTTCCCGGCACTGGGGGCGAGGCGTTGCACTACGGGCGCTGCCGCAGCGCCATGACGATGATGGCCTGCTTCTTCCCGCACCAGCCCACGCTCTGGATGGAGCTCGTGGACTTCTGCGTCCACCAGCAGCCGCTCCTCTCCGAGAAGGAGCGCTTCCAGAGCGTCGCCGCCGCCATCGATCTGGCCGTGGCGTTCAGCCGCCGCGACGTCTGCGTGCGGCTCTTCGTGGCGCAGGTGTACAGCACCGACCTCGGCACCACCGAGCTTGCTTTCCGCGAGATCAAGTCGTGCCTCTTGCACCTCCGCGCGTGGCTGCTGCACTTTGTGCGGACGGAGACGGAGGGGGCCGGCACGCCGGAAGAGGTGCTCGAGCGACTGCAGCACATCGCGGTGCTGGCCGTAAACTACATGCGCATGGGCAACGGGCAGGGCGAGGCAGAACACGTGCGACTGGTGGCGCGCTTCGTCATGCACCAAATCGACTTTCTCTCCCTCACCATGGCCGCACTGCGCAAGCTGCTCAAGGCCGGCGCCGTGCCCGCGCCCGCGCCCTTCCTGCGCCCCTTTCACGTCTTCTGCGCCAGCTGGATCGTGCTGGAGCTCATCCGCAATCGGGCTGCCGGCCGTGCATTGCTGGTGCTGCAGCAGTGGTGTGAGCACCTCAAGATGATGCTGCGGTCTGGCAAAAGCAAGGCGTGGAGCTGCGAGGAGTGTGGTGTCGACGAGCTCGTGCTGGATGCGTGCGCCAACCTGCTCACAGCGGACCCCGCGTGCCGCGACGCCGTGGACGCCGCACTGACACAGCTGGAGGAGGTGGCCGGGGACGGCGACCTGTGTGCAGACCGCTTCCTTTACCTAGCACGCCAGCTGCGCCACCGCCTGTTCCTCCCGCCTCGACCGCCGCCACGTGGTGACGTCAGCGACGTGCTCCTGCGCGCGAAGCTGCTCCTGCCGCATGCGGCCCCGCAGCGCTATGACACGGACTTCTTTCAGTGCCCGGTCCCACCACAACACTCCCCGCTACCGCCCGCGCCGTCGCACGCCTGCCCAGACCCCAGAGAGGTCGACACGGCCGCGGCAGCGTTTGCGGAGCCGCGCGCCGCCGCGCAGACTTCGACGGAGGACGACGCGGCGAACCCGGCCACCCCGCCACCGCCGCACACGTTCCCGGAGGAGACGTTGTGGGCCGCCTCTGGAGCGCTACGGACGATGAGCGCACCGGGACGACCACGCTTCGAGCGGCCGCGGCGCCCGCCCGTCCCCGGACGCTTCCATGACAGCGGAGACGCAGCGGTGCCGGAGCTGCCGACGACGCCGGCCGTGCCGCCGAGTCGCCTGGCGGTGGTGTCGGAGGCGGTGCAGCTGCCGACGCTGCTCGACTGCCTCGCGGCGGCCCGGCCAGCGACGGGCGACACGGCGGACGGCGGCCGCGCTGCGACGAAGCTGCCGCCGCTTGACCTCCTCGAGGAGCTCATCACGTTGCTGCCCTCCGTGTACGAGTACAGCCCCGACATCGAGGAGAGTGGCATCGACGTTTCGGCGGACTGGGTGCTGAACGCTCTGCGGCACTGTGAGGCGCTGTCCTGACGCTGCCGTCATCGCGGCGTGTGTCGGTGCTGGGCTGCAGCTGTAGGCGCCAGGCTGCTGCTGGGCGCACAATGACACCCTGGAGGGTACTGTATGGGGGGCCTGCGTGTAGGGTGGCCCGTGCCGCCCTCCCACCATCAGGCGCCACATGGCACACACTCGTAACACAACTGAAAGGTAGCGTGCTGCTGCCTTGGGCGGCACGGCGCAGCGCAACACCGAAGTTAAAATGCAGACGCCGGGGAGGGAGGAGTGGGGGGGGGGGGAGGGGCGGGGTCGGGGAACAGGATCAACGCTGCATCGCTGCCTCGGCCGCGAGCAAGCCGCGCGCCACCTAAGCCTTGCGCAGAAGCAGCGTTCGACACACCACAATTGGCACGACACCAACTGCACGAGAGCTGCCTTTTTCCTCTACGCGCGCCTAGGAGTGAAGCCGAAGGCACCGGGGAGGGGCCGAGGGCGGGGAGGGAAGGGGGCAGCTGTTCCAGAGACAGCAGCAGCTCTTCAAAGGGACTGTGGCACCCTACCGCCTCCCCGTCGCCACCCTGCGCTCGCCTCCCACGCCCCGCCATGTTTCTGTTCCCTGCGCGCGCCCTTCACGCATGTGGCACTTCTCTCACCCCCACCCCCACACCATCTTGCCCGCACCTACTCGCAGGAGCCGGTTCCACGCACTGTGTCGGACCTCATCACTCCGGCCCCCCACTACTTCCTTCTTTGTCCCTTGACTCGGCATAGGACGTGTCTTAAGCGTCGCGACGGTGGTGAGGTCTGGCAGCTGACATGCTCCGGGGTGCGCGGCTGATCCGGGCGCCCAAGGTGGAGTTCATCTCCCCAGCCGCGTCGGCGCCGATCGAGAACTTTGACCTGCAGCCCATCTCCGCCTCCCTCCTCTACCGTCGGCTTCTCAAGCTGTACCTGCGCAAGTTCGACACGGACACCAACACGATCATCCGTGCCTGGAAGCAAACCAAGTACGAGTTCTGGATGAGCCGCAACGCCAGCAAGGAAGAGGCGGAGCAGCTGAACATTAAAGGGCAACAGGTGCTGGAGGCGATTCGTGCCGGCCTGGTGCCAGTCTACCACAATTCCAAGACAAGCCAGACGTACTACAAGTACGACGCTGACACGCTGCAGGCGGTGCACAACCACGTCGACCCCGTCACCGCCGAGGAGTTCCTGCGCCGCTTCCACGACAAGATGGACGCGCAGGACGTGGCGGACATCAAGGCAACGCTGAAGAAGCTCGGGCGCTGGACTGGCCCTGATGAGCTGCGCAAGGAGGACCTCTTTCGCATAAAGAAGAAGCGCAAGGTGAAGTGCACGGACCCGGACGAGTAAACGGTTGAGTTTGGTGCACACACAGACACACACACACACACACACACACAACGGTGCTCACCCGTTGGGCAAGGGTGCGCCTCGCGTTTGCGCGGTCAGGCAGTGCCTTGCCGCATGAACCCTCGTCTGTTTCTCACACACCAAGACTCATACACTTACTGACACGCTTTTCTGGTCCCAGTGCCGCTGCGGTCCCCGCCCGTCTCTCTTCCACGCCGCGCCTTGACGCGAGAAGGGCCGCGAGCGTGTCACCGAGCGACATCAGCACCGTATAAGAATGCGCACTGAAGACGAAAGAGGACGCAACGTTGATAATGCCAAAGCCGGCTCAGGTGATGTCGGGTGCGTGGCGGCCGTGGTGCGTGCGCGGGCCTTTGCGTCTTTAGCTCCACCTGCGCACGGCTTTCCAGCTAGACCGCGTACCAGATTCTGCTCCTGGCGCGGGCCTGCATGACTTGCATTAGCGCGCCGCATCTTCGCTGTAGCTGCATGAAGGCGGAGACCTTGGCCGTGTGCACACACCGGCGCTGAACAGTCTTCACGCTGCACTGTCTTGCTGCCCTGCCCAATTATTCCCCCCCTCCCCTCCCCTCTTTGATTCCCTTTCCACGCAGTGCGTGGCGTCTCTTCTGCGGCACGTCGCTTTCGCCCTCGGCACTGCGGCGTTAGTCCTCCCAGCAACCCCCGCGACGTGCCCCGCACCCGGCACCCTCGCGGAACCCCTCCCGGTCCCCCACACCCTGCTTCGCACGACGCGCGGCGTGTAGGTGAGCAGAGGAGATGTGGCCCTCGGCGAATCAGCGCAGCGGCAGCTCCGCCTTTCTCACGGACGTCAGCTTCGGCGATGTCGACGTGAAGGACTCCCAGAAGGACAGCAGCGACGAGGCTGGCCCGCTCGTGCCCTTCCGTGTGCCCCCGATGCAGCGCTCCGGCGTCACGCAGCGCTACGTGTCCCTCAACTACGTGTCCACCACGAGCAGCTCGCACACGCTGCAGGAGTGGGAGAAGCAGATGATTCTGGCTCGCCTGCAGAAGAGCGCACCGGTGGACACCGCGGCCTTTCAACGACGCTTGTGCACGATGCGGGAGCGGAACGCGCGGGAGAACATTCGCGGCGTCTGCGACCGCGTTGAGGAAGCGCGGCGCTTAGAGACGGAGGACCGGGAGGCGGCCTTCACGCGTGCCGAGGAGCGGCGCGACTTCATCTTTTACCAGTATCAGCACCTGCTGGAGATCAAGCGGCGGCGGCAGGCACTCGAGCGGACGAAAAGGTGGTACACGATTGTTGTCTGTCACGTCTTTCTTGCCGCCCTCATGCAGGAGCGGCGGGTGCAGGAGGCGCTGGACACCTTCAGCTTCCTCATGGCCCCGATGATGCGTCGCTTTCTAGCGCTGCGAAAGCGCCGAAAGGCTGCGGGAGAGCTGACGCGGGCGCACCTCAAGGACATTCCGTTCCCCTTCCCGCAAGTCATCCAGAGCATGAACGGCACCTTCTTCCAGGGCTGGCCACCCGCGCTGCTGGAGAAGCTCGTGTCCAAGGCAAAGCCTGCCTACCTCCTGCGAGGCAGCTACCTGATGCACGAGGGCGACGTCGGCCGCGTCATGTTTATGATCACACTCGGCAGCGTCTCGATCGTGCTGCGGAAAAAGGGAAAGGACAAGCGCCGCACCAAAGAGAACTCGATTGGCGTCTTCCAGGTCAAGGCACCAGCCTACGCTGGCGAGTTCGCGCTTGTGTGCAAGGAGCCACGTTCCGCCTCTATTATTTGCGAGACCGACATCGGCTACTGGGCCGTGTCGCCGGAGGACTACGAGGAGGTCGCCAAGTACCTCAGCCCGGCTGTCGCCAGCAAGCAGCGTGAGGCGACGGACGTGCGCCGGCGGCAAAACCTGAAGCGCTTCTTCCCACTGCACAACGCCTTCCTGCGCAACTTTCCCTACTTCACGCGCTTCAGCGACGCGAGTCTGTCCCGTCTCATCGACAGCGTCGAGCCGATTGTGCTGCACGACGGCGACTTTCTGTTCCGCGAGGGCGAGATGGACTCGTCCACGTACTTCGTGCAGGACGGCGAGGCCGTAATACGGAGCCGCGATGAAGCGGACCGCAAGGTGAGCAAGGGCAGCTGCATCGGCGTGTTCGAGTGCTCGTGCGGGGTCAACGAGCCGAAGCGGATGTCGATTGTGAGCATCAACTACTGCGACGTGTGGCGGCTAAGCCGCGAGGTTCTGATCGAGGTGGGCATGGGCGAGCCCGCTGCCCTGCTGCACTGCCGCAGCGTCGCCAAGAAGGATCGGGCGTCGCGGCTGCAGAAGGACCGGGAGGTGCTGTCGCGGCTGCGCAAAGACCCATACATGTCCTTCTGCTGCCCCAACGCGACCCTTTCACGCCTCTTTGAGGTCAGCACCCCCACCGTCTACCTCAATGGCGAGCGGCTGAGCCTCATGGGGCAGAACCTCAGCGCGCTGGTGGTGATCATCAACGGCGTGGTTGACATCACTATGACCCGCCGCGACGAGCAGGCGACGTTCCGCGTGCAAGTGGCCGCCGGCAACGTGGCTGACGCGACGCTGCGCACCGCTTTTGTGCCCTTCCACGGTCTCACTCGTGTCATTGGGGCCTACGAGTTCGCCGCGTCGCTCTCGCAGTACGCGTGCACCGTGACCAGCGTCGGCCTCACCGAGGCGCTGCAGATCGAACGGGTGCATCTCGAGAAGGAGGTGCCGCCGCAGCTGCGCTCGCTCATGCGGGATAGCGTGCGGAGCCGGGAGTGCGTGAACCGCGCATTCAAGCAGGAAAACGCGGCTCTCTTGTGCGGCGAGGAGGCCCTCAGCTTCGTGCGGCTCTACCGTGAGAGCCGCTCCAACGAGCGGGAGCCGCGCAAGTGATGATGTACAATAGTCAATCGTGGAACTCCGCGTCAGTTCTGCGTGGGCGTGCGCGGGTTAGCTTTCTTTTCTGGCTTCGCTTTCGAGCCATGCTGACGGCTGGGGGTGCTATGTTTGAGCATCAGGACGCCGCTTCACCCGTGTACCTCCTTGACGGCTGAGCTCTGATGCACCCAGCACACGCCGCCGCTTCACCTCCGCCGTTTGTGTTCCTGCTTGGCGCCGCACTTCTCCAGCATCCGCCTCCCCCACCCCCATCTGCGCGAGGGGTGCCCAATGCGACGGGGGGCGGGGGGGGAGGCGAGTGGGGCGGGGGAGGGAGGAGAGGAGGAGCAGTTGGAAAGCCGCGGTGCACAGGAGGTCCTGCTGAAGATTTCGTTTCTCCTTGAGCGGTCCGTCACGGCACTTTGGGGGCTTCCGCAGCGGCGCCACACTTATGGTGCCTTGTATGCGGTGCTGCGGCAGACGGTCTCACGTGTGTCTGCGTGAGTGGGATGGCGAAGGCCACGCAAGGACAGCATGCGGGGGAGAGACGAGCATCGTCTGTCCGCGGTGGGGCAAACACCGATGCTGGGTGGTGCGTGCCTTCTCTCTCCGCTGCGAACGCGCCGCCAGCTTTTTCCTCCGCCTCGGCTGTTCGTGTGCCGGCTTCATCAATGAGTTGCACGCCTCCGTCTGTGCGTAAACGCGCAACCTCTTAGAGCCACGACAACACTCCGGCAAACAAACAAACGAAGGAAATGCAACGGCTCAGCAACATCGCCAAGAGGCTGTCGTAGATGTGCCGCGGTACTTGTAGTCGCTCTTCAGCGATTGCGTTTTGAAGCGTGGTGTCAAGCGGGAGATGGCGGAGGCTGCGCCACTGCCGTCTGCGAGATTCCGCCTTCGCGCTGGAGCAGCATACGCCAAGTCCAACGCCTGTTGCGTCGCGAGCTTGACGCGGTTGTGAGTGCGCCTCCCACCCACTCCAAACCTCATGATCACAAACCCAGAGAAGGAAACCACAATTCACGGGCGGCTGCGGTTGGCCGCCACAGCTCTCGAAGCTCTCATGTCACCTGCAAAGCTTTATGCGCCAACGCTGATTTTGCTCTCTTCTGTTTTTGGCTTGTTTTTGTCCTTGCTGCGATTGACGCCTACGGTGCGCTTCTTCAACGGCGTTGTGCTGCCAGTGCCCGCCACGCGCCAAACTTGTGCCGCTGCTTCTGACCAGCTCGGGAGCGATCGCGATGGACAACGCCGCTCCGAGCGCAGGGGTAGGTGCCATCTACGCCGATGAGAAGCCATCGCGCTGCGCCGTGTCCATCAGCTCTGTCGACTCGGAGCCGATTGCGCGTGCTGCCTCAGCGCACTCTGTCGCCTCCTCCGCATCGCTCGACTCCAAGGCGGGCCCGCGGCGCGGCTGGGTCGTGCCGGACGGCGACGACCTGGCACCCGACCTCGAGGAAGCTGCCGTGCTGCCGCTGACGGTGCCGCTCGACCAGATCTCGGAAGCCCCGGTGGCTGCTGTGAGTTCCGCTTCCGTAGTGGACTGCTCCTGCGTGGCCGAGGCCGCGCCAGACACGCTTGCCATGGACGTGGGCACGCGGCTGTGTCTGGCAGACGGCACCTGCGTGGGCTGCGTTTCGTCGGTGCTCGGGCCAGTACGGCAGGCCTTCTATCTGATTAAGGTGACGCGCAGCGACTTTGCGGAGCTGCTCGCGGCGGGTCGTCTCGACGCAGGTGTGGCGCTGCACTACGACTTGGTGCACCAGCAAATCATGTTCGACCCGTTTGGGCAGTGCGACGCGGCCAAGGGCACCGATGCGAGCTATGTGAACGATGAGGAGCTGCCGGAGCACGTGCGGCCGGACTTCTCCGACGATGAGAAGGAGCTCGAGTGGAAGCGGCTGAAACGGCGCCGGGGCGAAACGGGCAGCATCAGCTCCGACGAGTCACAGGAGGACATCGAGTGGTCGCGCCTGCACCTCGACGACGACGCGGCGGCGCCGCCGCCGCCGTCGGACGCACGCGTGGTGGAGCCGGGCTGGCTGCGGCACGCGACGCGCTGAGTCCGCCGTACCTCAGCGTTCGCCTCCTGCTTTCTTAATTGTGCCCCACGGTCCAGAGCGACTAGAATAACAACGTGTAAGCCGCGTGCCGGTGCGTCGTCATGGCGCTGCCTACAATACACAAGGCTCTCGCGAGTTTCGGACCCAGGCGATGTGCCTCCCAGTCTACGCTTCACTACCTGCCTGGAAAGCGCATGCCGATGCGTGCCGGTTGCGGCGCAAGAAAACAACAAGAGGCAGATGTGCAGCATATCTGCATGTTAACCAGACGAACACACGTCTGCAGGAGAATAGCATGCAGGCGTTTTCGCGCCTCGCACTGTGCGAGGGCGGCCTCGGTCAAACTCTCTTTCCTGATTTCTGTTTGGCAGCCCGCGCGGCTCACAACACGTAGCTCTCGCTTCCCCCTTCCTCTTCCTTGCGTCCCTTCGCCTCTGTCCACCAGTACCTGCTTCGCCTCCCCCTCTTCGACTTCCCTCACGTCAAGCAGTCGCGCTTCACCGCGTGTCATCGAGCGGCGCAGGCTCCCTTGCTGCGACGACACTGAAGCCCCTCCCTGCTCCCCTCATTCCAGCCAAACGCTTCTTTACCTGACGCCTCGGTGCCGCCATCGGCTCAGGGTCCGTCATGCCGCGCCTCTTGAACGGCAACGAGGTTGTCGCGGACCCGGATCACAGCTGCTGCGTGTGCATGAGCCCTATGGTGGCAGCACAGCGTAACGCCAACTGCACGCATCACGTGTGCACGGCCTGCATCGCCACGTCGATGCTCCGCCGCTGCCCCCTGTGCCGCGCCGATGCGCAGTGGACGCTGGACGACAACTTCGGTGCGGGGATTCGCAGAGAGCTTGTGGACGGGCTTGTGATGACGGCGCTGCGACTGCTCAGAGAGACGTACGGTGCGATCGATGGCGACGTCGTAGCCGATCAGGTCGTCAAGTACATGGACGCCGAGCACCTCGTTGTCGATCTGGAGGTAGTGAAGGCGCGCCTGGAGGCGATCCAGCGGGGCTGGACCGCAGCGGCGAACTCCGAGGGCGACGCAACGTGGGACCGCGGCGCCGTCGTGTACTGCCAGCTCATCAGCCAGCTTGCAGCCAATCACCAATGTGGCCAGTGTGCACGTGCTCACCATCGCGGACACCGAGCTGGGTGACCTCGCACCGCTGGCCGCCTTCACCGCACTTGAGGTGCTGCAGCTGCGCGGCTGCAAGCAAGTCAGCGATCTCTCACCCATCGTCAATGCCGCTGGCCTGCGCGTTCTCAACGTGCAGTGCAGCGCAGTGCAGAGCCTTGCCCCCCTCCGCGGCTGCGCAGGCCTGGAGGAGCTGTACGTGCAGGGGTGACGGACCTCAGCCCGCTGCGCGCGCACGCGCACTTGCGCCTCCTTGACGCATGCGTCACCGCCGTGACGTCGTTGCAGCCGCTGTCGCACTGCACTGCCCTCGAAGAGCTGCTGCTGCACAGCTGCGACGCGGTCGCCGACCTCGGCGGTCTGGAGGCCTTGACGCGCCTGCGCAAAGCTAACCTGGGTAACACCACCGTGAGCGACTTGCGCCCCCTGCACTGCGACGCCACTCTCATGGAGCTCTCGCTGGAGAACTGCCGCCAGTTGTGCGACCTGTCGCCACTAGAGCAGTGCGCGCAGCTGCAGTGCCTCACCATCTCCCACACCGCAGTGGAGGACCTCGCACCGCTCGCAGGGTGCACGGCACTGGAAGAGCTCCGTATGGACCACTGCCGCGGCGTAACGACGGTGCACCCGCTCTCTGCCAACATGAAACTGCGCGTGCTGTCAGCTCAGAAGTGCGCGCTGACGTCGCTGGATGGGCTCGAGGTGTGCGCCGCCCTGACAGACCTGCACCTCGACCACTGCAAGGGACTGGTGTGTCTTGCACCCCTCAGGAGCAGGGTCGCCCTTCGAGTCATCAGCGTCACAGGCACCGCTGTTCCCGATTTGGCCCCTCTCGCCCGTTGCGCCAACCTGCGCACATTGCGCATAGACGGGTGCGCGGCCCTGCAAAGCCTCGACGCGCTCGCCACGTGCACGGCGTTGGCGGTGCTCGAGCTGCGCGGCTGCGCTTCTGTCGCGAGTGCCGCGCCACTCGCTGCAGTGACGCGGCTGTCAAGCGTGTGTTTAAGCGGCACGGCCATCACCGACTTGGCCCCGCTTTCGGGGTGCGAGGCATTATCGCAGCTCAGCCTTGATGGGTGCCATGGGGTGGCGGATCTGAGCCCGCTTGCTTGTCTTCGGCGTCTGCGGCGTCTCTCCGCAGCACGCTGCGCCGTGCGGCACCTCGACGGGCTGTCGCAGGTTGGCGATCTCGAGGAGATCATCTTGACAGGGTGCGGTGCGCTGGCCTCTCTCCAAGGACTGCGCGGGGCAGCCGCGCTGCGGGAGCTGTGCCTCGACGACTGCGCGTCGCTGCTGTCCGTTGCGGGGCTGGAGGAGTGCAAGAGGATGTCGCGGCTGAGTGCGGCGCGAACGGGCCTGACGTGTCTGCGTGGCATCGGTGCGTGTACTGCACTGCGTGAGCTGGTTCTCGAGGGCTGCTGCGACCTCGTCGACTTGAGCGCCATATAGTCGCTTGCGGCGCTTGAAAAGCTGTCCCTGCGTGGCAGCGCCGTCGCTGGGTTGGCAGGCATCGGCGGGTGCGACGCGCTCGAGGACGTCAACGTAGACGACTGCCTGGCGCTATTCTCACTCTCGCAGCTGGCCGGCGCTCGTCGCTCGCTGCGGGTCACCGCGAGCCGAGGCGGTGTCACGGACCTGAGCGAGCTGGGCGGGTGCGCGTGCCTGCAGGAGGTGGTGCTGGACGACTGCGCAGCGCTCGCCGAGGTTTCCGGACTTGCGAACGCGCCGGCACTGCGCCGCTTCTCCGCCAACGGCAGTGCCCTCGAAAGCCTCGACGGACTGGGCTGCTGCCCGCAACTAGATGTCGTGGAGTGCAACGGATGCCGCCGGCTGCACTCGCTCGTAGCGCTTCAAGGGGCGCGGCGCCTGCGTGTCGTGACGGTGTGCGACAGCGCCGTCTCTTCACTTGAAGGGCTTGGCACGTGTGCAGCTCTGGTGGAGGTTCGCTGCGACGGCTGCCCTAGGCTGCGCGACCTTTCAAAGCTCCTAGGCGCACCGAAGCTACGCGTGGTGTCGGCGCGCCGCAGCGGCGTCAACTACTTCTGCGGCCTGCCCGCGTGCCCCGCGCTGGAGGAGCTGTGCTTGGACGGCTGCGAGGCGGTCTACGACGTGGGGCCTCTGGCGGCCTGCCAGCGGTTGCGCTTTCTCTCGCTCTGCGGCAGCGGGGCGTGCCAGCTGTATAGTCTGCACGCCTGCCCTGCCCTCGAAGTGCTCCACCTGGACGACTGCCCGAAGCTGACGAGCCTGGGGGGGGGGGCATGGGACCGCTGCCGGCGCTGCGCGTCCTGACGGCGTGCCGCAGCAACTTGTCGCGTCTGGCCACGCACATAGAGAGGCATGGAGCGCTGGAGGAGGTGCTGCTCGACGACTGCGCCAGCGTTTCCGACCTCAGCGGGCTCGCCCGGTGCGGCGCCCTGCGCGAGGTGCGACTGCGGCACTGCCGCGAGCTGACTGACCTCTCTGCCCTGGCCGGGGCACCACAGCCGACCACTCTCATCGCGGCGTACGCGGGCTTGGAACAACTCGGGCCGCTTTCGAGGTGCCCACGGCTTGCGATCCTCGACGTGTCGGGCTGCAGAGCCCTTGGGAGTCTCTCCGCTGTAGCCGGAAAGGGGTCTGTCTTGACGACGCTGCGGGCCTCGGGCAGCGGGGTGTCGAGCGTGGTGGGTCTGGCGGCGTGCCCACAGCTGGGGTTGCTCGACCTCGACTCATGCAGCGGAGTGGGGGACCTCAGCTGCCTTGCCGGTGCACCGCGGCTGCGTGTCGTGTGTGCCCGCTACTCTGGCGTCTGCACTCTCGACGGGCTCGTGGGGTGCTCCGCGTTAGAGGAGCTCGAGGTGGGTGGCTGCTTCGGTGTCAGCTCCGTGCTTGCTCACCGCAGTGCCGCCCGCCTTCGATTGCTTTCCCTCTTCGACACGGGGATCGAGGACGTGGAAGGTCTTGCCGAGTGTCCTCGACTCGAGGAGGTCGACGTGGACGACTGCGCAGACTTGTTGAGCCTCGACGGCCTACGCGGTGCACCGCAGCTCAAGTTCGTATCGGCCGTGCACACCGGCATCGAAACCGCTGAGGATCTTATTTCGGCGTGCCCGCTGCTCAGGGAAGTGAAGCTGTGAGACTCCCACTGGGCTGCGTGTGTCTTTCGTTTTGTGTTGCGTTTGCTTTGACGTTCGCTCGTCGAGGTGGCGGCCATCCGAGAAGAGTGCAGGCGGTCGTGTGGCTGCTTCTTGCTGCGGGCCTTCACGGAGGGAGCTGCGCACCAGCTTCAGCCACGCTAAGATACTCACTGCAGCTCTGCGCACGGGCCTGGCGCACGTTAGCGGCAGTGTGCCGGTTGTTATGTGTGTACAGAGGTTTATGTGACGCCTGTGCCGCTCACCTTGTGGCGCACGAGCGCTTACCGCTCTCTTTCCCACTTGTCTTCAGCACTGCGTTGAGCCGAGATCGTGTCCACCCCACGCCGCATCGGACTCGACACCCGCCAGTCGCTGTGCGTCTTTGCTTTTTTTTTGCTCCGTTAACCCCGCTGTACCATTTTTAGCTTCCGCGCGTCTCGTCCTCCCCGCCCCTCCCGGTTCACCCTCCTGCCGCGACTGGCAGGCGAGAGGAGGGCTACGGAGGCCAGCGATGCCGCGCCTTCACCGTCCTCTTCAGCGCTTCTCATCATTTTATTCATTTTGCTCCGCTCGCCATTATTCTTGCTTCACACATCCTTGACTCCCGCGCCGATGCTGGGGGGCTTTGAGTCTCGTTTGCGTTTTCACTGCATTGCCGTATTGACTGAGGCGAGGGACGGGAGGGGAGGGGGGGGGCCACTCACTCGTGTCTCTCGTGTGTCGCTTGTGCGTCTCTTTTCGCTTGGCGTTTGTGCGCGTCTTTTCTCCTCACGCGGCCGCCCGTGGGCCCTGCACACCATCACAACACGAGTTGTCACGCACGACTTGTGCACCTCCACAGCGAAGCTCACACGGCGCGCACCGTGACACCGCGAGTGGCTCTCTTTTCCCTTGTGCTGCTCAGGGCCGAGCCAAAGCTCCTGGCTGTCTTTCCCCCCCCCGCTAGTCCTCCTCCCCCCCCACGTTTCCACTTCTCCTACCGCCGCTCTCCATACTGCGTCTCCGCCGCTGACATACCACCACTTGAGACCGCTGCTCCTTCGCCGCGCGTCGTCGTTGCCTGCCGCGCACTCATCTCTCACGAGGATTCTGGAGTACACGCGGTGCCACACACACACACACACAAACACACACAAACACCCTTGGTCAAGGTTGATTTCGTACACTATCAGCGCTTTCTTGCGCGCATCGTTACCTCCCAACATGACCTTGGGCCACGACGCCAACGTAGGGAGCGACTGCGAAGACGCCACCAGTGGGCAGGCGACGCTCGCTGAGGTGCTCGACAAGTGTGCTGGCGACGCCTCTGCGTGCGACGCCGTGGCTGACTCGGCGCCGAGCCTGCCATCGAGCTGCTTCGTGTGGACTATACGCTCCTTTGCCACCGCGCTCGGCGACGCTGCTTCTATCGTGATGTCCACCAAGCGCTGGTACGCGTCCCTGGCTGGTGCCGCGAGCGCCGTGTAGCACAATCATGCCATCACGGCAGCGCGTTTTCTCCCGCCTCGAAAGCAGACCAGCGCGGACGCGGGCGTGCGGCGAGGTTGATGCAGTCGTTTGCGTTCATCTTTAGCGGCGGCCGTCCCTGACAACCAGCCGACACAGTCACAACGCGTTGCATCTCTCGCTGAGGCCCCTTGCCAGCGGGAGCCCTGCAGCCCCAGCATTCCGGTGCAACACCCCCACCAGCCTTCGTCATTTTGGCAGCACATTCCGTGCCTACGCGTTTTCCTTGTTCTCTTTTCCTTTCCTGTTTCTCTCTGCGCGTGAGGGCGTTCTCCCTACTTTGTTTTAGCTTCTGCTGTGCGGCTGGCTTCCCGCATGCACAGATGCGTGCAGCTGCTCACTGTTTACGCCGTTGCTCATCTCGCTGCCCCCCCCCCCTCCCCCACACCGCCGACTTGTTCGGCCACGGTGCCGTGCCTGCCTTTCCCTGGAATGACCTTTATACTGTCCGCCACGGGGGTGCCGGATGGACTGTTGCATGTGCAAAGGAGCTCTGACGCGGCGTGCATGGTCAGGGAACTCCCGCGTTATATAGAAGCGTCGACACTCGAGCTGCTCCCGCCCCCTTCTTCTTTCTGTTGTCTTTGTTTATCTACTATCTGTACGTCTCTGTCTGTGCGTCTCTCTCTCTCTGCGTGCGTTGGTATAGATGTGTAGCACTGCCACGGCTGGGCCTCTCGTGCTTGCATTTCCTTCTCTCTCTTTCGGCTGCCCGCTGCTTGCGTGTGAAGGCGCTGTGGAGCGCCAGTTGTAGCAGGGCCACAGGACATCGACCTCACACGCGTTCTCTTTTTGTTTTCTTCCGGGTCTCTGCCGCTGCCTCTCCGTTCGGCGACTTCTCGCCACCCCACTTCGTTTTCATTCGCCACATCCGTGGCGAGGCCTGTCGCCGCTAACCAGAGAGAAGCACTCGCTGCAGCAGAGTCCCACTGGAGCACCACCGCTTCCACTGTTGTATTCGCCCTGTTCTTTTGTTTCCTGCCGGTACTCAAAGCACCAAATCCATGTCAAACACGAGAGCATGTGAACGCACGCCTTTCGATTCTCTCCGCAACGTTTCCGGTATGCGGAGGTTTCAACCCTGACGCTTTCACGCGACCAACGCGCCTTTCACGGCTACAATTCGCTTTACCTCAATCAATGCTCCTACGCGTGTGCAGCATCCTCTGTTTCACTTTCGTCGTCTCCCTCTTCCTTGCGCCTTCTCCGTCCGTAATCCTCACACGCAACCGCCACCGACTTCCCTTTTGTTTTGTCGTGCAAACACGCACACACACACACACACACGCACACACACACACACACACACACACACACACACTTGTCTGCTGTTGCGCTTCGCGTGTCGGCTGGCCGCTGTGGCGCAGCTCTCAAAACCAAAAAGCGTGCCACGGGCACTTCACTGTCGGAGATGGAGCGGGGCCCAGCACCGGTATGTCGTATATGCCAGTCCGAAGAGGAACCTCTTATCACCCCATGCCGCTGCGAGGGTACCATGGCCCACGCGCATCCGTACTGCCTGGCCGAGTGGGTCACCGCGCGCGGCGCGCTGTCCTGCGAAGTGTGCGGGTTTGCCTACACCTTTGAGGTTGCCGTCGAGGAGGCGGCTCCGCTGCGCAGTGCCGCGGGCCTTCGGCTCGCTCTCCGGCTCGTAGTTTCGCGGTTGCCGCGACGGATGACTGCTGCGCTGGCCCCCATCTTTGCTCGCGTCGGCCCGCGCTTCCTCCTGCCACTCATCTGCGCCCAGGCGTGGCTGAAAGCGGAGCAGCGGGCCGCCGCTGCAGGGCCGCGCGGTGCCAGCGCCTACGAACCGCTGCGAGCGCTGTGCTGCGTCGGAATCCTGTGCAGTGGGGTGGCGCCAGTACTGCTGCTGGCCCACCGCGAGTTCACCGCGTGGGCGTCACTTCACGAGGACGACGTGAGCGGGACTCTCCCCGCGGAGCCGCCCGCGCAGCCGTCTATGCCCACTGCTGCGGACGCCGTCGAGGCCGCAGCGCTCAACGCTGCGTTTACCCGCCGCGGCCCCCTGGTGGCTGAGGAGAAAGGCGAGCGCTACATTGCTTTGGCGGAGGCCCCCATCAGCGCTGCGGCGGCTCTGCGCATGCTGCGCGACAAAGTGCGTGCAGTTCCTGGCCGCACAGAGAAGCTTCGCTGGTGGGCACGCGAGCCAGCGCGATTCGCGGCGGCCGTCCTCGCCGTGCAGGCGATCGGAATGATTGCCCTCGTGCTCGGCCACGCCACGTTGCGCATCGCGGCTGCCCTTTTCGAACTAGCCCTCGCACGCGCCTGTCCCTCGCTGAGCAGACAGACGGCTGCAGCTGGATCGCTGCTGTGCTTCCCACCTTTCCTGCACTGGTTCGTCGTGTGGGTCATTGGGCTGCTCGAGTGGTGCGCGCTGTCGGCGCGACTGTCCCGCAGTGACGCCCTAAGCGTTGCGCCGCACGCGCGCGCTCTCGCGCTGTGGAGCACGTTCGGCCGGGGCGTCGTCGCTTCCGTTGCGCTGCCGCTCACGTGGCTCGCCGTGATTCCGATTGTCGTCTACGCCTGCCTTTGTCCGTTTCTCGCGGAGGGGGACGCGGCGGCGTTCATGGCGCCGCACGAGGGGTGGAGGACACTGCACGCCGAGCGTCTCCTTCCACTGGCGTGCACGGCACCGGCTCAGGGTCTCGATGCGCAGCTCCACAGCGCGCCCGTTCTCCAGCCGCTCAACGTTGCACGGGCCCTTGTCGCCGTCCTGCCTGATGTGTGGCGTGGCCGCGGCCCACCGCTGTTCGACACCGCAACGTGCGGCGCCGGACAAGTCTTCCCATCCGCGGACGCCCCACTCGTCGCTTTCGCCCTTTACAGTGCCGCCGTCGCCTCGCGCCTCGCCACCGCTTCGACGTGGCTGACGCTGTTCGCCCCGTTGCGGCTCACACTGACGTGGTTGCTGGCCGGCGCGCTTGCGGTGATCGGGCCGTACACCTCCTTTGCACGCGACTGTGTCGCCCGCGGCTTCTTCTTCGCCTTCTTCCGTCTCGCCAGTTGCGGGCTCTGTCGCACCTTGATCGAGGTGCCGCTCCTGGTGGCGCTCTACACCGTTGTTGTAGGCTTCGCGGTTTTCTACGTCCTTCACCACGCCTCGCCAGGCGCGTTCCCGCTGACCATGACCCAGCTGGCCTTTGCGACCACGCCGCTGGTGGTGATGGAGCTGTGCGCCTTCTATACGTGGGGCTACAGCCTGCTGCTAGTGCAGCGCTGGCTGCAGGCGGTGCTGCGACGTTGCTTCTTGCCCGCGTCAGGTGAGAGCGGGTCTCTGGGAGATGCGAGTCTGGTGGTGGAGCGGTGCGCGTACGCGGTGTGCCTGTTCTGCGCCTCGGTCGCCGTCGGGGCGGCGATGGAGTCCGTCTCGCGCGACGCCCCTGCTGCCCTCCTCACGCACGCGCTGATGTCCCTTGTCCAGACTCTCCGCCTCTGCACGCTCAACGGCGGCCAACTGCGTGATGTGCGTGCCCGCGCGCAAGATTTGGTTGACAAGGCCGTTTTGCGGCTTTTCTACGGGACACACGTCGAGTTCCTCGGTGCACATCTTTGCATCTGCCACCGTGTGAGCGCCGTGCCGGGAGGGGGGACGACAGCAGGGCTGCAGCCTTGGATTGTTCAACAGGACAGCGCAGTGCTGTACCTCATGTGGCGCGCTCTCACTGACTCGAGTAGCATCCCACACGGCGTTTACCCGCGCGAGGCGGTTCAACGGCTCACTACGCAGACACTTCGCCACTACATGTCCGCCTCTCGGACGGTGTGGGTAGTGCTTCTTGTCGTAGAAGTCCCGCTGGTACTGTGCTGGCTGTTGCACATCAACGAAGTCATCAGCGCCCTGATCAGCTACACGTGGATGCCGCTGTGGGTGCATCTCGCCGTGCGTTGGCTAGTCGGCGCTTTAGCTTTACTCGCCTGGACGGTGGCGGAGGGTCGGCTGCTCAGGACGCAGCTGTCACGGCGCTGCATCGAGCACGGGTTCCTGCTGCTTCACAGGCCCCTCTCGCTGCCAGTATTCCACGCAGTTCTCCTCCCGCTCACTGTGCACGGCGGCGCGGCGCGGCTTTCAGTACTGCTGCTCAGGCATTTCACGCCCGCCGCCCTCGCCGCTGTCACGGCGCAGAGGCTGCTCATCGTTTTTGCGCTTCTGCTCGCATTTTTGGAGGCACCGAGACGCATCGTGCAGGAGGCCCTCCGGCCTCGTCGGCGCGTGCAGGCAGTGGCGCCGCAGGGAGCCGCAGTAGGGCAAGAGGACGCTCCGCAGCTGCATCAACAGGAGCGCCAGGCACCCGCGCCGACGTCACCATACGTCCGCAGCAGTCTGCGTGAGCGCATGCACGGCTGGATTGCCGCGTCCTCACCTGTTGACGTCGTTCTCGTCAGCCGTCCTCGTGCGACCGAGACGTGAATTGGAGAAGAGCTTAGCTGGTTGGTGTTTTCCTACGGATGTCGCTGTGTGTGTGTGGGGGGGGGGCGGCGGCAAGGCTTCTCTCTGTCTCTGCGGCCATTTCGCTTAGCTCGGCGTCTTGTGTGGGCAAGGCAGGCGAGCGCCGTGTTACCCTTGACCCCTGTCGCATTGTTTGCAAATGAGGAAGGCAGCGCTCTTGAGTGGCAAGCTCGAGCCGCGGCCGTTGCACCTGCTTTGTGCGGAACCACTGCAGCACACCTCGTCGCTAGCTGGCAGCCCAGAGGCTTTCTTCAGCCGCGTCCCTGTCAAGTTTCACAGCGCGTCGGTCACCCCAAGGCACGGCGCCGCCGCTGCACCACTGCGCGCGTACAAATCCGTCTCACTGCATCAAGAACAAAAGGAAGGAAAGCCAGCAAGAGTGTGTACAACGGCCGGTGTAGCGCTGAACATCAACGCTCCGAAGGGCCCGCGCAGTGTCGAGAGGAGAGTGCCTGGCCGCCTCTTCTAACTCTCGCGACCCTGCAGCGCCTTTTTTGTGTGGTTCTCGCCGATCACCGTGGCAGTCATGCCTCCGAGGGTGAATGGGAGCACTGTGGAGCGTGAGCAGTGCGCCTTCGCGTACATGGAACTGTTTCTCTTGGTTTTCCAGTATTGTGAACGCATTCAACGCACAACCGCCTTTCTCCTGCTGTTCTTCTCCTCGACAACTCCTCTCTCTCTCCATGAGCCCGTCAACCGCCACAACGAGGGACCTCTTCCCCTCCTCCCTGCATCATCGTCTAAGCATCTCCTCATCTTTGGTGTTGTTTGGATTGACTATCCCCCCCCCCCACGCACACGCACACATCATGAACGTTTTTGCCGAGCACTTGCCGTAAATGCGCGAAGGATCCCTTTTTGCGGGATTTTATCCAAAAGTCAACACAAGGGCATCGAACCACCTCCGCCATGCCGGCAGTAAGGCGTTGGTGCGGGCTCTTAACCTGCCGCGTGTCCGGAGAGCACTGTCAGCGACCGCCGTCCCTCAACGCGCGCATGTCTTTGTATTCGTGCGCCGCGCCGCCTACGGGAGCTTTGTACTCCTTCGTGTCGTACCTTTACAGCAACACGGCATGGTGCTTGGCAAGCGTCCAATGCGTCGCTAGGGCGCATCCAAACACCTTGCAGCTGTCGGCGCCAGGGGGTAAGATGAGGTCCGTTTCCCAGTAGAGGCAGTAGCGAAGCCGCTGCACGACCACCGATCTGCGTTTCGACCAAAGGTGGCGGCAGACTTCCAAATCAAGGTACTCTCTCTCGACGCCAAGACGCCGCTGCCGGCCACTGCGGCAAAGCAGCGCCTGCACGAAGTCAATGCCGACTCGCCCGCTCGGCCGTTGCGCTTGTTCATGCTCGCAACAGTAGCAGAGACACCCTCAACACGAATGACGAACTGCGTACTGAGCCTCCTCTCAGTCGTCCGCCAGCCACCGTGCCTCACCTAGGTGGCGCTGCGCGGCTTTTGACTTCGGCGTCCCCGAGGAAGCAAGCGGCTAGTTCTTCTCAAATGCGTTTTGTTTGTACGAGTGGAAATGCAGGCCAACACCTTCTTCTAGGTGGCGTCAGTGCTAGCCTACCCATCCGTGCTCAAGACGTGACAGCGGATCGAGGCTCACGAGAGCAGCACCGAAGGCCCCAGCAACGTGCTGTGGTTTTCTTTGTATTTGAGCTGAGGCACTGCACGAGTTTCACGAGTCTCTGTCACCCTACGCCAGGGCCGCGAGGACCAACCGTTGCGGCAGCGAGTCGCAGTTTCACTAAGTTGGATTGTCTCAAAGCGTAACTCCAGCGCGAAACAGTTGCTTTTGTTGCCTGCAAGCAGCTTAGAAGCCTGGCGCCGCAGGCGAGCGCCGCTGTAATGGACAAAACTGCGGCGTCGACGTCCTCAGCGGCCTTGGCAGGGGGCTGTGTCAGCTGTTGCCCACGCCTGCACCGTGTGAGCGTTTACGCGTCCGGGGCTCCGTCAGGTCTTGAGCAGCTATCGCAGGCGTTCAAGCTGAACGAGCTCAAGACGCACAGCTGCGACTTGACCAGCCTCGCTCCACTGTCCACGACAGAATGGTAACGCCGCCTCATGCTCACCGAGACGGGTGCTGCCGACCTGTCATCGTTTGCAGTGTGCGCGCCGCGTCGCGCGTGCTTTGATCTCCATAGCTGCCGCGCCGTACGGCGTCTTTTGGTGTGCACTTCGTATCCGGTCGGGTCTTCACTGCTCGGCGTGAATGGGTGACTAAGGTGATGAGGTGCCCAACTTCGTGGTGAAGTAGCCTGCACATCCGCGGTGGACGCGACCTATTCTCTCGAGGCACTGAGTGCGTCTTTGCATAGCCTTCGGTCTTTCTTCAGAGTCCGCATATTCTGCTCGCGTGCGTGCAATGCTGCTTTCAAAGGAAGCAGTCTATGCCCCAACGCCGCTGTGACTTGTACTCGCAGCGCTCGACGTTTTTGTGAACGCCCTCCCATCGCCGAGCTTTCATTAAAGGCCCACTCCAGCTGCTCCTTGCCGAATTCACGGCGCACTGCTCGAGAATCGCTAGCGTAGGGGAGCGTGTGTATCTGCAGTGGAGGCGGCAACCACGTTGCTTCCATCAGGTGCTCGCGGAGAGTCGGTGGCGTTGTGCATCGTACAGGCTTTGAAACAGCCATGGCACAAGCCGTGCTTTGCTTGTACAACAGTTGAGAGACGAGGTACACTGGCTGCGCACTCATCGTGCTCCTCTTGCTACATCGCTCTCTCAACCCTGGAAGGCAAGAAAGTGTGCGCTGGGCAGCGTCGATAAAGTCAAAGTGTTCCCTCGCTTCGCTGCGGCGCCGTATGACCTCCGTGCGGCAACGCAAAGCGGAACGTTTGCTGCACCACCTGATGAAGTGAGCCGGACGTAACGACAGCGTTGACATGCACTTGGAACGCACATATGTGCTTTCTGCACATGAGAGGAGGCGTGCATGGCGGCTGCCTCTGCCCCACGCACCTCCATCTGTTTGTCCTCCATCCGCCCCTTTCTCCATCTGCGTTTTGCACGGTGCTCTCTCTCTCTCTCTCTCTTGCGTTCCACATCGTTTACAAACACGCGTCAGTACTCTCACTGCGTTGAAGAAGCAAATTCTAAACACCTCATCATCGTTTCACAGCTTTGCCTGCGCGGACTGCAGCGTCACCTAAACCCGTTTTGGCTTCATTTCTCAGCTTCCGTCTCTCACCTTCGCAGATGCTCCCTCGCACCATGGCGTCTCTCTTCCGTGACGTGCAGCGTACCCATCGAGGCCTCCTTCACGATGAGGACTATCAGGAAAGCAAAGAGCGAGGCTCGCGGCTTCTTGTCACCTGCCGCGGTGGCGCCTTGGCGCACGTGCTGAGCTTCTCTCGCGTTCGATGCTCCTTGACCGTGGCTGCCGTGTCGAAAGCAACGCGCGTGTACGCAGCACTGACGGACAAGTGGTGCGGTAATCCGGTGCTGGTGCGGATCGATCTTTCGAAGGAAACGCTGCGCTACGTGTTGGGGAGCCCATCAGTCAGGTATAGGCCAGCAGCGACGTTGGGGGCCACAGCGTGGTGGCTCGCGCAGGTTGACTTTCCCATCGCAACGCGAGGCGTCCGACCGTTGAAGGTGATGCACCATGCACCACCAGAGTTCCGCGCGAATTGGAAGGCTGTCGCACTGAGCTACAACCGCGAGGCCATCCCCGCTCTCCGTGTGGATGACCTGGAGCAGTTGGAGGAAGTGACCGTCGTCAAGCACGACGCTTTCATTCGAAGTCTGACACCAGCCGTCATGGTGAACCTTCGCGTGCTCTCCGTGAATCCATGCCCGCTGGGAGCGTTGCAAGTCATCCAGCAGCTGCCTCGGCTCACCTCGCTGTCTCTGACCAACGTGCCGATCACGACTCTGGACATGGAGGAGTTCGCCTGCGTCGCTACGCTGCAGAGCCTCACCGTCAACAGGTCGCCGACGAAGTGGCTGAAGGGGTTCCGCTCGTGTCTGTCACTCAGTCACGTCGTTGTGAGCGAGAACGAGTTCTTGCGACAAGCGGCACCTCTGGCCGAAGCGCCGGCTCTGCGTGTGCTTGACCTGTCGGACTCGCCGGTCGATGCCATCGACAGTCCTGTAGGCTGGCCGACGCTGACGTTACTGAAGGTCAAGGAGTGTCGCAGGCTGCAGAGTCTGGCACCGCTGGCAGGGGCGCCAAGGCTCAAGACAATCGACGCGTCGGAAAGCGGCGTGAGCAGCATCGACGGTCTCGGCACGTGTCTGTTCCTCGAACATGTCGACTTATCTCAGTGCTATAAGCTGCAGAGTCTGGCGCCGCTGGCAGGAGCACCAAAGCTCAAGACAATCACCGCCAGGGACAGCGGCGTGCACGACATCGACGGCCTCGGCATGTGCCCGCTACTGGAATCCGTAGACTTGACGGAATGCAGGGAGCTGCAGAGTCTGTCGCCGTTGGCAGGAGCACCAAGGCTCAAGACAATCGACGCGTCGGAAAGCGGCGTGAGCAGCATCGACGGCCTCGGCACGTGCTCGCTCTTGGAAGATGTCCACTTCTGGCAGTGCGAGAACCTGCATAGCCTGGCACCGCTGGCGGGAGCGCCAAGGCTCAAGACAATCGAGGCGTCGGGAACCGGTGTGCGCAACATCGATGGCCTCGGCACGTGCCCGCTTTTGGAAGATGTCGAGTTCCCGTACTGCGAGAACCTGCGTAGTCTGGCGCCGCTGGCAGGAGCACCAAGGCTCAAGACAATCGGGGCACGAAAAAGCGGTGTGGGCAGCATCAATGGCCTCGGCATGTGCCCGCTTTTGGAAGAAGTGCAGTTCTGGGAGTGCGAGAACCTGCGTAGTCTGGCACCGGTGGCAGGAGCGCCAAGGCTCAAGACAATCGACGCCAGCTTTAGCCGCGTGAGCAGCATCGACGGCCTCGGCACGTGCCCGCTTTTGGAAGATGTCGACTTCTATGACTGCAGGGAGCTGCAGAGTCTGGCGCCGCTGGCAGGGGGACCCAGGCTTCAACGAGTCCGTGCGAGTCTAGGTCCCGGCGAGGCATCCATTCACCTACGGAATACTGCTGAGCAAGAGCAGCACGACGGCCGATCTGCTCAACCCACTGCAATCTCTGTGCTTTCAGTTGAGGCCAACCTACAGGCGCTCTTGCTTT